>JASSUY010007533.1:0-67331 GCA_032466535.1 Forpus xanthops
TAGTGATTTATGTTATACTTTAGTTACTAAACTGTTCTTATCTCAATCTGTGGGAGTTGCATTCTTTCGATTCTCCTCCCCATTCCCCAGGACTGGGGAAGAAAGAGAGGGGAGTGAGTGAGAGGACTGTTTGAGGGCCCAAAACCACAACACCTCCCTAGATACATCCCACTTGACACTTGTTCAAAACCACTAATTGCACAAAATGCTGCATCCATTTTTCTGCCCAGAACCATGCAGACAGCAAACAATAATACACTCAAAGTCACTAACAGGCTTACATATTAAGACTGGTATATTAATATAAGGTACAAGAAAACTTTCTAGCCCAAACCACAGGTCTACCTTGTCCTGCTCATTATCAGTATGTGCTTAAGAAAAGAGGCCAGAGCAAGCACCTAGTAATGCTTCCTCCAACGTACTAGCTTCCAGCAGTGTACAACGTAGGGACTTTCTAATTCTGAAGCATTCCAGTAACTTTCCTTGTGACAACTCCAGATAAATTTTTCTTTCATTAACATCATATTGCTTAAATAAATACTTAAATAGGTGCTGTGTGCAGAGTTTAATCCTTTTTCTGGCTTTGACCATGCCACCAGAGGGTAGCATTCAACATCACCAGCTTAATACTAAAAAGAAAAAAGAAAAAAACAAACAGAACACTCCACTTTCTGTAGCATTCATAATGAAGGTCACTGAAATTGTAGCTCCCTCCTCAGCTACCTTTTCTAAAGCTGAAGGGTCCCAGGTTATTCAATCATTTCTTATGGGAAAGAAGGATAACCTCATTTATCCTGCATAATCCCTCTGTATCTTTTCCTTCACCTTACAGATTACAGAACGTATGACCAGAGCTGTACTGAAGTATTCAATATGTGGGTGGTCCCACGTATTAGTAGAGGCATTATGCTGTTATCTGTTCTATTCTTTTTTGGTTTTGTTTTTTTTTTTTCTAGCAATTTTCTAAGTTCTGATCCCTGTACTATTCTTGAGCACTGAGACTGACATTTCCACAGGTGTGCAAATTCTATTGTATTAGTGTAGACTTAAACTTGATGATTTAAAGACCAACAACAAAATTTACCACTTTTAGATTTTCTACAAGTCCACTAACTGGGAAAAAAGCTATTCCCTAGCTGTACAACGGTTCGCTGCTCAGATTGTCCAGATACAAGCCTGACTACTTTGCGAAAGCAAAGATTATTGTAAAGCAGTAAAGAATTATGAACTGGAAGAATCAAGAGATACACACTGACAAAGTCCATGAATATACATCCTCATAAGACCACCAAAGGTAGCCATAAACTACTTGGTGCAAAGCTCCCTTACTTTCTCTCTCACGAATAGTATACCCTTCCCAAGACTAACCTCATGATCAAATAATTCCTAAACCAGAAACAAGAATGTCTGGAGTCTGCAAAAACTACCACAGACTTGTCAACAAGCTCATTATCTGACACCTCCACTAGTGATATGAATCCCAAAGGTGCTTCTTTAAGTCAAAAGAAATTACAAGACTTAAAGGGGCAATCTGGACCTGGTTTTATTATTATTAACCTATGTGAGACTACAGAGTGTCTCTTTTCTTACAAAGAGATAAAAGACAGAATTTTTATCGCTTAAGAACTTCACACTATCAAGAAGCTGAGGAGTTACATCATTTAAGGTATTGACTCTGTCTATTAAGACACCTAAAAGGACTTTACACATAAGATGAAAGGCACCTTTCAAAGATCTAGGAAAAAAAAAAATACTGCTGCAAGTAGTTGGATTATAGACTCCCTACATCTTGGGTGAGAAATGTGGTGAATGTAACAGAAGAGAAAAACTAAAAGCACACGTGAGTTTTGCACTCATGTTCAACAAGTATTTCAGTGTAGCAACTAGAGGACCTCTAACTGTATACAATTTTAAGGACTTCTGGGGGAGTAGAAGGCAGATATTACAAAATAAAGAGGTATTTCATGTTCAAATAACTCTTTCTGCTCCCAAAGTATACGTTATAATTTTACCCTCCCCAAAACAGCAGCAAATAAAGCATAGAACTTCCTTTTATAGTGTTCTAGTAGTCTGCCATCTTTTGGAGTCCATAGGGAAGGGGAGAAAAAAAGCAAGTTGAGCAAGAGGAGACAGTTGTAACTGCAGAAAACGTTTGAAGCAGTAAGCATTGGAATCACCAAGATCTTCCTTTCATACTGCCTCAGAAGCTGACACACCGCTACAGCAGCCAATTGCAGAAGTGTCCAGAAAACCTGAACCAAATCCATAACAAGACCAGTGAAGTGCCTTGTACCTACATACTTAATCAGACCTGAAACAAAGACTTACCTGCATGGATGAACTGAGCACATGGGAGGTGGAGGAAGATGAGGATGGTTTTCAATGGTTACTGTTTTCTTGACATGATCTTGACTAATATCTTCATACATATGCTCTACTGTTAAAGGCTGCCGCTGCTATATAGAAAAAAGGAACAGAACAAAACCATTACTAACAAAGAACCTTCTGCTCCTTCTTAGCAATTTTAACATCATTAACAGAAGAAGCACCATAAATAATAAGCATCTAATATAAAACAGGTCTGAAGGAAAGAATCAAGTGCCTTAAGATCTATATGGTGTAGAAATAGTACTGAATTAAATCTAGTTTTTAATAAACTGTATGAATGGTAAAGTCACACATTTAGAGAACCATCTCAGTGGTTCCTGCTTAGGTTCCCATCTAGGTATTTGAGCTATAAGCCCTAACCAACTTTAACTCAAGAAACTTAGTCATGAAAAGGAGAGTGATTTATCTAATTCCCTCCCTCCGAAGATCATAAAAATACATACCTGCTTATTTAACTGAGTTTACTAGGGCTATTACTACCTCTACAGAGCTAATTCAGTCAAGTGACAGAGTATGATTTGCTTCCTCCCAAATACGTTCAATTACCAAGTACAATTTTCAGAGAAATTATTCCTACTTCGAGCAAGTATCCTGTCTGCAGCCCTAACTATATAATGATTTTGTCACCATTTTTTCATTTCAATTTTTACTATCCATAAGAAAAAAACAATAGCTTTGCTATTTGACACCATGAGTCTAATTTTACAGAAGTGGAAAAAAAACAACAGATCTATACCTCGTCATATCCAAATAGCCAGAGTCTTGGAGTTTGGTAATATTTGTCATAAGTGATGTAGAGGTCGTAAGTTCTAGTCTGTAGAATAGCATCTTCCCCTCCAACATCAACTTTAGCCTTGTTAGCTCCTACAATCTGTCTTGTGTCAAGTGTTGCCTGGTTCAAGGTAAAAATGATAACATTAGTACAGTCTTGTTTGTATTTCCTCCTTTTTCATCCTAAGTAGTCATGTAAAGCTCTAAAACAGAAATTAATGTTCTTAAACAAGCATTAAAAAAATCCATAGGCTTTTGGTTTTTTTTATCTTTAAATTAGTTGTATCAGTTTCCCACCAAGTACCTTCTGGTTTTGGTAAGGACTTTTTTGGGTTTTTTTTTAAAAAGGCATAATTTGCAACTACAAATGCAATTACATTGTCACATCCCCCTCCCTTGTTTCATCAATAACTTTTGAACCCAAGGGACAATTCCAATGAAATTCAGAAGGCAGAAGTCTCAGTTTACGCATTTATGAAAACCTTAGTGGAACATCAGGAATAACAATGCCTCATTTCTCCTCTCATGGCAGTCTAATGTATCAGCATAATCTACTGAACCTGTAAGCCGCTCATCTTCCGTATATAAGCGTCAAGAACAATTGTGTATTTTTACCTCTTGCGAGTACAGCATTGTGTGTAAGTAGAGCAAAAAGGATCAGCAAAAAAACACAAAATGACTGCGATCTAAATCTTTGAGGACTTAAAGAGTTAAGGTTACTGCAGTAGGATGGCAGGAGACAAATCCATAGGAAACCAAGCTCAGTAATCCCACTGCTCATAACAAGCTTATTATATAATCCATTTGTGTTACCATTATTTTTACTTTGCTTCTGCTCATATTGGTAATAAGCATTGCAACAGACAAGATAGAGAACTGTTCACTCACATCATCTGTCTCCAATAGCCCACTCTCTTCATACTCTGAAAAGAAGACCCATAAAATTCTGTGTTCAGCTTGTAGCTAGTCATCATATTTCTCATTCATAAACAACTCCTTTAAAACATTCTACATGTATCTAAAGGTGTTTAATTCAGGTAAACTTCTGAAACCCCAAACCAGACTATACCTTTTTTAATACAAATTTGATCAAGCCTATAGTAAGTACATGATGAGCAATCCCCAAGTGGTTTTAAGTAGGCAGATTGCAGTTTAGTGTGGGTATGAAGCGGGAAGGAAGTTGCACTAAATCCATAATTTACACTTGCTTGGATCTGTTCTGCTACTCAAATTAATTTCCCAATCAAAACCATCCACACATGTTTGCACACACAAGTTAAGAGTAAACACGCATCAATAAGACCATACAAGACGATTAAGAGCGCATTTCTGCTGAATTTTTCAGTATGTATTCTATGAAGAAAAAGAGCAGTGTTTTCTTAGAGTGTACTGCTTTAGTCAAAAAAAGACAAAATCATGTCCCACCCAATTTAAGGAAATACCTTCCATGTCTGCGGCTTCTCCTTCATCTTCCTCATCATCATCTTCACAAGATGCTGAACAATCTGGTATATTTATATTTTCCTTCACAATTTAAATTGAAAACACTGCTTTAATGACACTGCATTTACACAGCCTTACAGCCCCAGCACATACAGTGAAACAGAAAAATAATTTCTGCAATATTAAGGACTATACTGAACTTAAATACTTGCTTATTAACCAATCTTAGTTTCAGAGTCCTAGTATGACATTAAAAATCCACTTTAAAAGTTCTCTGATTTTGTAATCTGAGGTGATTTAATTGCTAAGCAAAGAAAAACAAACGTGATTAAACAGCCTGTAATTGCTTTTCAAAAACCCACCTATCTTAAATGAAAGACGATGACTGAACAGCTATGACTAATCTACAGGTTAAGATTTCATTTGTCCTAACCCAAGCCCTCTGCCAACTTTTTCTTTTGGGGACTTTGGGCCTATGCACAGCATTTGAACCCAAGAGACAATCCTAATGAATTTCAGAAGGGTAAGGTCTCAATTTACACGGGTTTCAGGAAAGCTGTTCCAATTGTAAGTATCAGGTAGCAGGTTTCCTCATTAGAAAATCAAAACACCGAAACCAGTAAGAAACTAAGTTGTGAAGTGGTTTAGCAAACAGAACATAAGCAAAGAATTGTCTTTCTGGACTGGACCTGTGATCCAAGCTGTACAAGCAAGTTTTTTGACATACAGTATTCTAGAAGTGAATTCATAACACACAACAGCAGTTATGAATCACAATGACATCCTGCAAGTACTGTCTTTTGCAGAAATAGGGATCACCTTTAGGTATTCTTTCCACCCAGATGTTACTGACTTGCAAAAAAGCAGTACCTTCATTTTCAATGTGTAGATATCTGGCACAAGAGCATGCTGGCTAAAGGAATTCCACAAAGAACACTGCCTCAGTAAACATCTCTCAGAAGGAGATGTACATGCTTTGCCTAAAATCACAGGCTCTGAAAGTCACTGCATATCTGTAACACATTTAGTGACAAAGTATGATTTAATCTTTCATGGGCAGTATTAGATTGCTGCAGGTAAGACTTCTATTACCTGTAATAAAGCAAGAGGAAAATTCAGAACCAAGTACCTTACTGTCTAATGTGATCTCCTTAACTGCTTCTGTTGCACCCACTATACCTGTAAACAAGAGGTTTGCGTTAAAAAAGTTTGTTCCTCTGTTAAAAAACAGTATAGAGAAAGGCTGCCAAGATTTCAGAAAGCAGCATATGACCTTTCCAAATTATATCTCACAACAATTTTGATACTTGAAAAGCTGTTTATTTGCTATTGGTAGTATGCTTGGTGCTGGACATGCATAAACTATACCAGTAACACAGAGCACAACAGCACAGTTCTCACACATCATACAGGTTTTGTTGATGGAATGCTGAAAAGTAATTTTAATTTTAATGAATTTTCATAGAAGTGAGTTCAGAATAGGCATTCATATCACAGTTACAGAACTCAACTTCATGAGTATGGCATGCATTTATGAGTATATCTGAACATCTTGGAAGCAAGGAACTGGGGTTAAAAACCATCCCAAATCATAGTATCAACTCTTCAGTTCCTTCCCATTAGCCTTCTAGTTTTACTGCTGCTTTCAACCAGTACTCTTTGGGATGCGTAATAAGATTCTGCTCTGACACAGAATGGGAAACACTGAAATAATTAAGTCAGTTGAGGTTATTATTAGGATAAAGGTCTTGATGCGTTTCATAGAATCATAGAATAGTTAGGGTTGGAAAGGACCTTGAGACCATCTAACTCCAACACCCCTGCCATGGGCAGGGACACCTCCCACTAAACCATGTCACCCAAGGCTCTGTCCAACCTGGCCTTGAACACTGCCAGGGATGGAACATTCGCAGCTTCCCTGGGCAACCCATTCCAGTGCCTCACCACCCTTACAGTAAAGAAATCTTACCAAAAAAATACAAATATATTTATATATAAATTTGCATATTCTTCAAATAATTTAAATCAGCATTCTCTTCACAGATCTTACGAATGAATATGCCACTACACAGGTCATTTATAAGAGAATATTGAGCAGTCGTGTACCAATCAAGTGGGTGGCTGGCAGCGTAACATATGTAAGAAAGACTTTACTTTCTAATGATGGAAATGAAAAAGCCTTCAGATTACCAAATGCAAAGCCTGAAGCAAGGCTGAATACCTGCATTGTGAAAAGTGTCTACCCATCCCCCATCACCATCATCTTCTTCTATAATTGCTTCCTGCTCATCCGAGTATTCCATCTGCTTACACCTTTTGTAACATGGCACTGCAAAAAAATTGCAAAACAAAATGAATGCAGTCATTCCTATACAAAACCAGGCTGAAGTAGAAATTATCCTACAGGGACTTCTGAAATGTCTCATATTTCCTTATTTAAGGAATCCTAAAGTTGTATTTTAAATGCAAAAGCATGAACTTAAAATTATGTTGATGCGCTGGTACACATTTTATTTCATACAGTACAACACTTCATTCTTCTGTGACCCATTAGAGCACATTCATCCAAATTCTTAAGAACTACAAAAAAATTACCCTCTAATTTGTTAACAACTAGAGACAACCTATTACTTTTCTTCATATTGCTACGCAACTTCTAAAGTATAATTTTGTCTGGATTAGCATCAGTTTACTGAACTGATTTGTCTTTAGAATTCTGCTAAAGGTAGTTTGCAACACCCATTTATAGGTTAGATATGTTTTATTATAAATTAACACATACAAGTTTAGAAAAGGTTAGAATTCATGTGTTATTCTAAGTAACTTCAGTTACATGCATTACAGAGCCATATGAGTTCAGTTTTATATAAAGTTTTCAGAACATAGTCAAAGAGAAAATGCAGATCTGATTAAGGCAAAACAAACATTTTCCAGCATCATAAACAATGATGATGTAAAAAATGCTCCTATTATACTAATGTGGGGGGAAACAGCCCCACCCACACACTGCTGCATGAAGTGCAGAACTTACAAATTGTTCTTAGACCTTTCAGAAAGGGAGGATAGGGGTGTGAAAGTCACAATGAAGTACCCCAAAGACTTCCAAAATGAGATCTGTAGGATAGCTCCCTGCCTCAACCCATAGCTCACCACTTTTACTCGAGTGTTAGGCCAAAGTATCAACATCAGCAGGAAACACATTATTTTGAAATGTGTTTCAAAATAGAAGGATTAGATCAATAAGGGTCCTGGAAGTACAGGAAGGGAGAAAGGGAGGAAGGGAAAGGCAGAGAAAGTGGAGGTGGAAGAGAAAGCTGATCACTTGGTCATCCAGCCATCTGGATCCCATTAGGAAAGCGTTCAACTGTACTGTAAGCATTTTCACATGACAGCACACTGCAAGACTCCAAAAACGAGCAAGCAAAATCCAAGCACAAAATACAATTCACTGCAGGTAAAAATCTCCTCAGGCTGTTCTTCAAACTAAAGGTTCATCCAATGGAATTATCTTTGACACATTTTGACATGAGATCTTTTGAGAAAATTATGTCCGGATGCTTGCGCCAAGATGTTAGCTGTCTTTTCCATTAAAGTGGAAATCACCACAAGTATTCTATATTCATATCATTGAAGCTGATCAAAATTTTATTTAAAGTTGTATTTTATTGTTATTGACAGGGATAGTGACAGTAATTATGTATCTGAACAAGAAGCACCAGTGTTACTGTGAAAAACATTTTGGGAACACTTCAATAGTCTGAGTTTTCTGAAAGAAAGTGGAAAATCAACACAACTTCCTTTTAGACACTGAATATGAGTTGAAGGACAGAAGGACATACAAGGAGTTTTATAGTGTTTAAACTACATTTCTACTTCATCAAGGCAAGCTGAATTACTAGTATAAAGCCCTGCTAACAACTAGTCTAAAGAAAAGATTTTAGATGTGCAGGAAAAGCTGTTTCAATATTGCAAAGCCAAAGCATTCAAAATGCAAGATTATTTGCTTCCCCTGTCAATACAATCAGTAGAGTTGATAGCACAGTCAACCATGCTATCAGTCCTAAGAACACTTATATTTAAACTTCAGCCTTACCATTTTTAGTTACCAAAAACTGTTTGTCTGTTGGCAGATAAGCCTTGACTTTTAGTTCTTCTCCTGAAGCCCTGTAAAATGAAGTGCACCACAAAAGGTTGAGAATTTGATGATCTGCAAACAACAGAACCCTTCTATTTTCACTGCATATCAAGAACATTAATATACTCTTCTTCACCTATTCTCAGAATCTGTTTGCTATGACTTTACTCTTCCCTACACAGAGACTGATGTTAAGTGAAGGATCAAAAAAGTTGGCCGCCCCTGAACTATGGAACCTTGGATCAAAATTATTTTCTGCTTCAAAAACTAATTTCACTTTAAGATGGCCAAGGAATGGTGGGTTGATGGAACAATCTAGTCTATATAAAATTTGCTAAGATCAGTAACAGTAGAGATCCAAATGTCTGAACAACGCAACTTCAGAAAAAGCAATAAACAGACCTCTATAAATAAAAAACCTGCTCATACTCATTAGAGCTCAAGTAATCTTTGCCAAGTTCACATTACTGAAGCATTTGCTTTCAGTTTCAGTGGTTTTTGATTTAAACTAAGACCAATATTCTAAACAGCCTATTCTAAACTGTGGGCACATAGGCCAGACTCAATATCATGTTTTCTCTGAAGGAGATAGTAAAAGGGAAAGAAACAATAATTCCTCCTTCAGCAATTCATGGCCCAGTACAGAGGCAAGAACCTTGATGATACCAGCTGCACAGACAATGTTTATCTAGGCACTAATTCAGTTTTATAATGCAAGATATCAGTAGAACATGAGGAATCACCCTATTTGCAAACTTATTGCGTATGGAAGATAAGGAATTTCCAGGGGTAAACACTGCTCAAAGTGATCTGATGTGGGCCAACTTAAATATAATCAATTAATAAACGATTGTTAAAATATACTAATTACAACTACTTAGCTGCATGTGGCCTTTGCTTTCTGAATCACTAATCACCAAGA
The DNA here is from genome assembly GCA_032466535.1 of Forpus xanthops. Classification (NCBI taxonomy): domain Eukaryota; kingdom Metazoa; phylum Chordata; class Aves; order Psittaciformes; family Psittacidae; genus Forpus; species Forpus xanthops. The sequence continues at coordinate 9,660 of JASSUY010007533.1, forward strand.
CAAGCTCAGGGAGACATGCTGCTATCACAGCTAAGCACTGAAAGCATTCACAGTATGTATCAGCTTATTTCCTCTAAAACCTTACAAAAACAAAAAATCCCCAAACAAATCCTTGTCTCAACTACTTCTACACACAGTAATAAGTAAAGTCCTGCCTGACTTAAAGATAGCTTCATCATAAAACCAGCAGAAGTTCTACTGAAAGAGTCCATGTATTGTTATGAAATGAGACAACTGTATAGTTGCATTCAATGGAAGCACATTGAAGCACAGTAGGGATGCTAGCTTTCTTTAATTCTTTTAATTTTACTTACCATTGCCAAGTAGGACAGTGGTGAACTAAGTGATCTCCAGCTGCGACAAACTGTTAAGGCAAGAAAAAAAAAGTACTGTTAAATAGAGCATAAGGAAACAATCTCATTTTTTCCTCAATAATATCAGTTGCACATTCCTTTGACAGATTAACTGTGTAACTAGCAATTGTTTAGATTAGTTTGATGCTTTAACTCAATTTCTCAGCTAACCATGAAAACCCAAAGACTAAATTGACTTCAGCAGAAGGAAATGTGTATTAAGCACAACAGCAAATTCAGAGAGTTTAAAAAGCTGTGGTATAACCTACCACTCTTGAAACAAGCAAAAAAGTTTCTAGACTCAGTAACTTTGTGATGAAGAATATGTTTTTATTTGCCACTCTCCAAAATTTTGCAAAGACAATGAAGAGCTTAATGTTGAAAAAAAAAAAAATCTCTTCCAGTGTTTAAAACAATTTGGCAGCAAGAAGTGAGACTGGCATCAATTCATTGTATTGGTCAAAGAACTGCAATGGAGGAATAGAGTATACATTTTAAGTAATGATCATCTCTGTAACAGTTCACCACTGGTGTTAACTAAATAAGGATAACCATACCTTACGTATAACTCTGTTCTGAAGAAATAGGTTTCAAAAAAAATCTTCAGTCTACTTGTGCTTAATGTCACAGTAAAGGATTTTTAAAAATTACATCATTACTTCAAAGTGATATTGAAAAATTCATGCTAGACTTGTACACCAACTCAAAATCACCCAGCAAAGTCTAACCTGCTGGCTTCTTTTTGTATGCATAAATTGAGAAAGGCATGCCTGTGCCTAAGAAAAGCTATTTGTGTGGTCTTTTGCACCAGTTAGTTTTGAAAATGAGAGGAACACCCACTGCTACACTTGCTTTCTTGTCTTAAAATGCTAGTTTACAAAACCACACTTTTAGTTAACCAGAAGCTGTTGCAGTGGTCTGTCCACCATTTTCTCACCATGTCCTCAAAAGCAAGGCATATCAGCATAGTAGAAAGCACTGCAACACTCACTGCATATGGATTAGCAGACTTAATCTCTGCAAAAATGCTTTCTTTCATCCGTTTTCCAACAGAAGTCTCCAACATAAGTGAAATCTTCTAAGAAACCAGCAACCCCTCCCAAGACACATCAAAATATCAAAACTCATCGGCCTTTACATAATAATAAACACATGAAATTCCAAAATTATTTAGAATTCTCTGTTCACGAAACTGGAACTAACTGGCAGCAATGTTACAAAATGTTCTTCAAAATGAAAAAAAGTTAAAGTATTCTTTGTGGGTCTAACAGATGTAAAACCCTAGAACAATACTTGAAATGTCATTTGCATTTTCTTCAGCTCTAGGCAGCAGAATTACATAGCTGGCTTCACTTTCTATTTCTTAAGCACTAATGCAATCTCATATCTGAACCAGTATTGCAAAAGACACCAATTTCAGGACATCTTATTTCTACTCTTGGAAAGAATGATTTGTAAGATTTGCCTGTACTTACATACAAAATTAAAACAGGTGTTATCTTTCTGAGGTATTAACTAGTAAAAAACAGGCAAGAATTCGTTGCAATTAAATCAAGTAAAAAAGTATATGAAAAGAGGGAGCAATTGTTGAGTTTGAATAATGAGTTATCTTTTAGCTATATTCCTAACTGATTCATCTTCTAAGGCAAGTCACAGGAGTCCCACAAAGTCTATAAAACAGCATCTCAGACCAAAATAGAGTTGAATTGAGATTCATTACCCAAGAAATCCAAAGTCATTCGAAGACAATATCCTAGCAACATAAATGCTTTGAATCATTCCTTAGCAATCATTACTACAGAAAGACCCAAATCATCAGGAAAGAAGAAAGACTGCCAAAGGAACAATCAGCAGATCCATGCTTCAGTACCACCTAAATTTACCAAAAAATTAACCCTGCTGTAGAACTGTTTCCCTTGACTACTGCTTTGAAGGATTCAATTTTTCCTTTCTACCAGAATCTAACTTTACACAGAGAATACACACTATTCACATTCTTAATGACATTTAAAAGTTGCAAACTGTTTAACATAAAAATACTGTGGTTCTTCCTAAATTCTCTAGAAAGACACTTTTCTTCCAGCACTACCACAAAGTTCTCTCCCACGATCAAGAAGGGATTAAGCATTAGTAGAACATTTGTCTAGACTTTCTTTGTTATATTTAGTTTACAGATAATCTATTATTGTGTAATATGTAACATATAAATATTTATATGCACCAACACACACACATATGGTTGCCCTAACAGCAGAACATCATGTTGCTAAGCCTGTTTGCCTGAGCTTGCTTGCTTACCATGCAACACAACAGAAATATGCTGTAGGTACCAAGGTTAGGAAAAATACTTCGGTTCACATTATCTACCAGCATCAGTCATCATTTGTTCCATCTTTTTCCACCTCATATTCACATTTGTGCATTTTACTGCATTTCTCTTTCATTCTACCTAATGGTTTAAATATTGTTTTCTTAAACTTCTGTGAAGACAATGTATTTTCAGAACAGTAGCACTTTAGTATGAGAAAAATTATAATGAGGAAGTCAAAATAGCACTGTACAATCAGTGTTCTCACTGTTCAAGAAAAAAAAGAGAAAAATCCTCTTTCTTTCTCTTCACAGTAGACTCCTTACAAAACTACTACTGCTTGGCAGCAATCCAAAATACAACCAGCCTGGAGTAAGCTATAGAGAAAAGGAGGGAAAAAATAGCGATCATTGGATAGTTGGTGTGGACAAGCATATGTAATGATTTAGCCAGAGCTTTGGAAGGAAACAAAAGTGAGGTAAACAAAAGACTTTTTTCAAGATACAAGCTCCCTTCTGAACTACTTATAGGAAAGATTTCTAAAATCATTTTATTCCTGGCTTGAGTTCAGAACTCCTGTGACAAATGGAGCTGTTGACCCAGCACAAACTTCTTTATAAGCTTCCTGTGACATAATACAGGAAAAAAACATTCCACATTCAGATGTCAAATGTCATCTAAGATGCATTCTGTTGCTCTATTTCATCTGGACAGTAAAAAGGCCACTTAGAACTTTCACTTTGTGGAAATTGGTTCAAAAAGCAAAAATTAATTGGCAACTGTCTGAGATTAACACAGTCATTTTGACAAAAATTTATCATTACTTCCCAAATATATTTCAAAGTTTCTGAATACTTACTTCTTCAGGTGTGATTACTCCAGTTTCTTTGAACTTTGACTCCTGCAATAAAAAATGTTTAGAAATTTTGAGAACTGCTGACAAATTGAAGTACCCTACTTTACTGGTAAGACAAACATAGAATCATAGAATCAACCAGGTTGGAAAAGACCTTTAAGATCATCAAGTCCTGCTTTGGAACTACTACTGTCACAGATACCTGTTAATCAGCTTGGAGACCAAGCAGCCCTCTGTCAGGGCTGACAGACAGCCTACTTCCATACCCTTTGATGTACGGCTCAACAAAATTACTTTTTAAAGAATGTGGGGTACTATGAAAAAAGATCGCAGACCTTAAATACTTTTTTTGCTACAGCCAATTAATATATCAAAGCTGGAGAAAATATCCCCCAGCACTCAGTACTACATTTTCTTGTGAGAGACAGAAAACCTGTCAGGACCAGCGATTCTCAGAATCAGGACTTTGGGACTGTTCTAGGCACTGAACAGCATTACTATGCATCAGTAGGAAGCTTTGCAGTTAAGAAATTAATTAAGAAATGAATGTACAAACCAACTTTTACCTGTGGTAGGAAAAGTTATGTAGAATGACTTGGTTATTAACTTTTCTTTTATATACCCATTTTTGTGCCTTCATTATGCAATCTAAGGAAACAGTTCAGATTTTCTCATATTGCCAAGGGCTTTTTTGTGGATGAGGAACGAGACAGCAATGAGCAATATGATTTAGCTCTACATGGAGAAACGAAGTACTTTTGCGTTAAAGGTGGTATTTATCAAGTTTAAAGATAAGACTTTTTTTTTAGCATATTCAAATGTAGAATATTTTGTTTCAGACTTGTGTTTGTTTTGTTTCTCTCTTCAGAAGAGTCACAATCATCACGGAAAAGTGCTCCCCAGCATTAGAGCTACTTACGAATGGCTTTTGAAGATGAAGTAATTTCAACCATAGCACTTTTCAAGTCCTTTCATCATCAATTACTGAATAACTTTGTGCCTTAAAGAACTTGTGACTTTTATTTTGCTTTTTTTAAACTAAAAGCAGCAATGGAAAAGCACCTCACTTTCCACTACAATGTCACCTTATTTAATTATTGGGAAATCATTTTAATGCCAACCACTGCTTAATTTGTTTATTCTTTATGCTTTACCCCAGTGCGTACCATCACCTGCACTATGTAAAAAGAAATGAGCACACAGCACACCTGTTTCCTTTCTCCCTCATTTTTAAAGATGACACATTTAAGAACAGCATTAAGATAAGCAAAAGAGCAATTGTGCAAACACCACTATGCACCAGCTAACAGAAACCAAAGAAACCCAAACAGCCCTAATTTAGCAATTTGTATTGCTATAAAACTGAGAATTCTCAATAACAAATTATGCAACAACACAGTGGAGACAATTTACTGTTTAATCTCAAAATACACTATAAACAGGAAGCAACATGCATAAGCTTGGTTTCTGGAACTACCTATGGAAAATACGTAAAATATCCATCCCCTATTCCCTGAGGGTAAACAGTTCACTTTTTCATCTCTGTACACTCTGTGGTATGTAAGCTAGTGAGAGACACAGGTATAGTTTCTTTCAAAGTTACCAAGTTGGAGTATTTATTTCAATCCCTTGTAAACAGAACAGGTACACCGTTATAACCTTCCATTTGTAGGAGGTTTTACTGCTGCCTCCTCCAGTAGTACATCTGGGCACAAGAATTTCTCTACCATTACACCAGCTGTGCAGCAGCAACCATACTATAGTAAAGGAGTCACTTCACTTTTCAATGACAGAACTGCAGCCCATATACATCACATTGGTAGGCAACTGTAGATGGTTCACTATCCAGGCAAGAGCACACTACATACCACAGAGGGGCAAGTTCAATTAAGTATCATGTCTTCTGCTCAAAGATCTAAGCTGCAGAGTGCAAAGCACCTAGAAGATCATGCCGTAAACCCACAGGTAGAAGCTACCATCATAAACAATTACAGCAGAAGTAGTTTTTCAGAAAACATGGGAAAATGTGAAAATCAGTGGTGAAGGAACTGCTGACAAATTAGGCATTCACAAAGTTGATTTTTATGTAAAAAAGTATTTGTAAACAGGAGACAGAAGATGATATGTAACCTAACAATTGCAGAAAAGCACAATGGGCTAAGTATCCTTTATCAAAAGCAGCATGACCAGCAGGACAAAGGAGGTAATCCTGCCCCTCTGCTCTCTTGAGACCCCAGCTGGAGTACTGTGTGCAGTTCTGGTGTCCTCAGCATAAGAAGGACATGGAGCTGTTGGAGCAAGTCCAAACTGGGGCCAGGAGAATGATAAGGGGGCTGGAGCACCTCCCATATGAAGACAGGCTGAGAAAATAGGGACTGTTCAGCCTGGAGAAGAAACGCTGCATGAAGACCTTATAGCAGCCTTCCAGTATCTGAAGAGGGCTTATAAGGATGCTGGAGAGGGACTCTTCATCAGGGACTGCAGCAACAGGACAAGAGATAATGGGTTTAAACAGGGGAAGTTCAGGTTAGATACAAGGCAGAAGTTCTTTATTGTGAGGGTGGTGAGCCACTGGCAGAGGCTGCTCAAAGTGAATGCCTCAACCCTGGCAGTGTTCAAGGGCAGGCTGGTCGGGGCCTTGAGCAACCTGATCTAGTGGAAGGTGTCCCTGCCCATGGCAGGGGGTTTAGAACCAGATGACTTTAAGGTCCTTTGAACCCAAACCACTCTATGGCTCTATGAAAGCTTAGGCACTTTAATAGAGAACATCAATAAGTAAGTTATTTCTCGAGCAAGAGAACCATCAATATCTGGTCTTCGAAGGCCCGCACCTCTCCAGTGAATGCTCCCACCTTTAATGCAATGGGAGCTCCCACTCCGGTTCCCTCCATCCCGTAGGCCACAGTGAAGGATGAGGGCCAGCGGCTCTGCAGCCGCAAAGCTGCCCCTGCACAACCTCCCCCGAGACCTGAGGGCGTACGGTGCCCTCGGAGACGCTCCGCCGGTTGCGCAAAGCCGCAACCAGAGTTCTTCAGGACCGGACAAGGGAAACCGCAGCCGCCGAGCTGCTTCCGGGAAGGCGGAGCGACTCCCGGGGCGATCGGGCGCTTCTCGCACCCCACCGGGGCGGCAAGGCAATGCCTGCTCCTTAAGAACCCGAGAGCGGCCGCACTGCAGGTGACACCCCAGGGAGAGGTGAGGGAAGCGGGACCGTTCTACAGCCACCCGCGACCGAGGAGGCTCACAGCTCCGCGGGCCGCCCTGCTTTAAAAAAGCGGGTACATCCCCCACCCTTAACAGCTCCAAAACCTCCCTTCACTTCACCCCTCTCCCGCACGGACCGGCACCTTGAGCACGGGGGTGAGGTACTCGGCCACCTCCAGGGCCTTCCCCTTCACCGTGTTGATGACGTTCTGCATGCTGCCGGCGGGCCCCGAGAGCAGCAGCAGCAGGAGGAGCAGAAGGAGGACAACCGCCTCCCCCGCTCCTCGGTCAACGAGCTTGGTGGCGGTGGCGGCGGCGGCGCTGTCCCCGCGTCGCACACGCGTTGACGACACACCGGCGCTCAGCACCGCGTCGCACACGCGTTGACGACACACCGGCGCTCACCACCGCGTCGCGCCCGACCCGGCCCAGCCGTGATGCGCCTGCGCAGTAGCGGGCCCTGTCCAGGCGCAACGACCCCGCCCCTCGGCGTGCGCGTGCGTAAGGCGGGAAGGTCCGGAGGGGGGAAGAGGGCGATGGCGGGTGTCGCGCACGCGTGTCCCGCAATCGGTGGGAAGCGGTGGGGCAGGCGGAGGGGAGGAGCGCGGTTCCCCGCCGTCACGCAGCCGGGAGGGACGATTGTCTGAGAGGATGAGGTGAGTGGGTAGGGGCTGTGCACCGTCAGCGCGAGAGGGAGGGCTCTACCTCAGCCCCGCCGCTCCAGGTGCGGCCGGTGGAGCAGGGCGGGAGCCGGGCAGCGCTCTGGGTTGCGGGAGAGCTTGGTGCGGGCCGCTGAGGTGCTTGCTGGCTGTGAGGTACGGCAGCGGGGCAGCTGGTGATGGGCGCTGCCAGCGTGCCGCGCGGGTGAAGGGGAGCCGCTGTATGCTGCGGCGGAGCCCCGGCCGCTGCTGCTGCCGCCTCAGAGCCTGGCTCGTCCCCCGGGGCTGCGGCCCCTCTCCTGCCTGCAGCCGTGCGCCGGTCTGAGGCAGCGACGTGGCAGCCGGCCGTCCGCAAAGCCAGGCGAGGGGTCCTTCAGCGAGGGGGTGCGCTCGGCGGTGCTTGCTGGCCGCGTTCTCGCCGCCGTTGCGAGGTGGGTGCTCGCCTCGTGTCTCCCCGGCGACCCGCGGTGCTGGCACTCGGGGGTGTGCTTTGAAGCCGCTCTTCTTGCCGCCCTTGGTCCCTACTCCCACCGGCTTCCCTGGGGTGAAACGGTGCGAGCCGTGGCGGCTGTTTAACGGACATCCTTCCTGCAGCCGGCCCGAAGAGGCTCCTCTCAGCCCTCCTCACCCAGCACCGGGCCCGATGCTGGCCGCCTGCGAGCCGGTTTGGCAGACCTGGAGGTCCGCTAACGGGTCGGCCGAATAACGGTAACTGTAGAGACGAGGAACCACTGGCAGGCACAGCTGAGGCTCTGCCTGCAGCCATCCGTATCTCTCCCCTCCTCCTGGGTACAAGCCGGTGCTGAGTAAGTGCCAGGTCTTCTCTGAGGTGTTGCGCTTGCTGAATAGCTGTAAAACATTCCCTTGCTGGAATTTGGAACAATATATTTAAAAATATTAAAGGAAAATAAACATGTCACCTATTTATTCCTCATAGCTAATCAGTATTCCATAGATGCAATCTTCAGATGAACTGGGCTCCTGTACCACCTTCTGAGTCATTCTGTATGCATTGCTTATCCCCCTTTTGCTGCTCCTCGTAGCATATCCTTCTCTCTCTTAATTTCTTCTTTTTTTGATAAAAAAGAAAAATATAACTGCAGAATGAGATTATAGCCTGTGATCTAAGCATCTTTGTGTAAAATAACAAAAAGCAGCAAAATACATTTCACCTGGTTTAATCAGTTTCAGGAAGTACTATTTACAGTGTGATTTCATTTTGTCATCCAAAGGGTATTGACAACGAGGCAGCAGAATGAAGGCCAAGTGCTGTAATCGAGTTGTGTTTTGCTCCAAGACAACCATCTATACTTTTCTGCTCGGAGGCGTGTTTATTGCATTGGGCTCAAGTCGAATCCTCCTGATGAAGTATTCTGCCAATGAAGGTGCTGTTGAGCAATAAGCATGATGTACCTCAAATAAGAAGGAGTTGACATTTGGGGTAAAAGGGATACCCAGAAGCCTGGTTCTCTAACTGCAGAGTTCTTGAGATAAGCATTCAGTTGTATAAGTAGTGACATGTATTTCTATACTGGAAAATCTCTGGTCTGGCCTATAGTGATAACTTGGGTTGCAAACTGTATGATCCATATGGTGATTCACGCTTAAAAGATCAGGAAGTGAATTATTTTACAGCTGATTTTTCAAAGACTAAATTGTTGGATAAGCAGTATTAATGGTATGTGTCTTGACTGAAATATTTGTCTTGCAACAGGCTTTGGAGAAAAATGGTATCAGACTGGGTGTGTTGTAATTGCGTAGAATTACTGCTGCTCCTTCTGCCAAGTATTAGCAAAATACGCTAACAAAGAAAAGATACAGTCCTAGAAAAAAGTTGCGTCATCCTGGAAAGCCATTTTTTTGCCAGGGGAAAATAATAACATATTATTTTGATATTCTTGAGTTCTCCTGAAAGTTCTGTGATGTGGGAGCAAATTTCAACCCAGGAAGGAGGCTGTTCAGGAGGCTGTATATCATAACAATTGGAGTATTTGTAATGAAAGTGCTGATAGAGCCTGTTGCATTTATTGAAAGTGGCTAAAATTCTGACCTGAGGGATTAAAATAGTTTCTTGCTCTAATAACAAACACAGGAGACAGAATCTGATTGTGTACTTTCTGATTTGCTGAATCCCACAGATAACAAATATGATTATCTTCCTACAACAGTGAACATATGTTCTGAAGTGGTAAAACTGGTCCTATGTTTGGTATTGGCATTATGGGTTAAGAAGAAAGGTAAGTACCTGTGTTTGAAATAACTTAAATGTGTTGACTTTCTAAGATTTACTGTATTACTTTCTCTCTTTTTTTAATTTTTTTTTAATGATATATTCCCATGTAGTATAGAGTAGGTCCTGCTAGTAAGGTTCTCTGGAATTGCATCTTCCATGCAGAGTTCCAACAAAACTTTACTTTTATAACTCCTACTTCGTGCTGTAAATTCAGCTGTTCTTCAGTTGTGTGTATGGTGGCTGAAATGGGGGCAGATAAGTTGAATTAGAAACTGTAATGAAGACAGGGTTTTCACATTCTCTGAATTTTAACACAGTATATGCTAGGATAATAGTCATTGTTCACAACAGACTGAAGAGAAGCTTAAAAATTGTACTAACCCAAGAATTGGCCTTTATTCTGTTCTTCTGATCAGTTTTATTTAAACAACTCTTCCACTGAAAAGCCTTTGTGCATGTAGTGGTATTTGAGTCAGAAGCAACATCCCAATGTTATAATTCAAGGTGGCTTTGCTGTTAAGACAAATCTTCTGGCTGTTCTTCAGAAAAATCAGTGTCAGGCTTCAGTAGCTGCTGATTTGACGTTGCAGGCTATTTTTCTTTTTTCTTTCTTGGCTTTTCTGTCCTGATGTAAAAAGAACGAGAACTTAAGCTTGTAGCATTTCAAAATGGTAGGGAACAGATGTTTAAATTGGAAGAGGGTGTCAGGCACTGGAAACTCCTGTTAAATTGAACTGCTATTTTTATCGACTTCTTCATCTAACAGTCATGGCTCTGGCAAGCTGAGGAAATTTTTACTTCCACCATTTAGTACAGACATACCTAAGAAAGTAAATGCCATTCAGTCAGTTTTTACCATCATTGGCTACTGGTGATTATATATTTTCTGTTTGTTCGGGTTTTTTAACTTCCAGATCTGAGTTTTTCTGAACTCAGTGTGTTGGTGGTTCAGAGGAGGATTAAATAACATTGTGTCGTCCTAAACCTGTGCTAACAAAGTGCTTCTGTCACCAACTCCAAGTTTATCACAGTCTGCATCCTAAAGTGTGTGTTCTGGCTACCTAAGTAAACATCATTCCTTGTGCCTTGTCCTTTCTTCCTTTTTCCTATATGTTCCCTTTTTACCCAGATCATGCCCTGTGTGCTACAGGTACTGCATTCTGGTTTATGTTGTATTTCTAACATTACTGGCTGACTTCTTGGTGCTATATGAACTGATTCACTGTCTGTGTCATTGTTTCAGTTCTAGATTTGATGGATGATCATCAGAAAATAGTACCCAGTGATGATGTCGCTGTTGTATGGGGACTTTGGGTTGCTTTTTGTGCCTCAAAGAATGGGTGGTAGTTGGATTTTTCCTCCCAGTAGACAAATACTCTGATGGGGGGTAACAGGTCCCTTGATGTTTTCCATGTTGAAGCAAGGAGATGAATACCTGTAGGCACAGGATTGCTGCCTGTGTGTTCTGCCCTGGATCTGTCCTTTATGTTGCCAGAGGGCTGTAGTACCTTAGTTTTTTTTCAGTCCAGCAGTGTTCCTGAAAACAGAACACTGATACCTATTCTGTTACACAGGGATGGACTTTTAATAATAAGATGATTTTCTTGCTGCTTTCTTTTCAGAGGGTTGTTTGGATCATCCCTTTGAATGTCTTTCCTGGAAGAACTTTTGTAATTCCATGAAATGGTCAATTCCTGCCTTTCTCTACTTTTTGGATAACTTGATTGTCTTCTACGTACTGTCCTACCTCCAACCAGTAAGTATACGTATAATGAATAAAATATCTTCCCATGTCTTAGTGGTAGGTAACATTGCCTTTAGAATATCAACAGTTGTAATACTGGCAAGGCAAGATTTGCAGGTAGAAGAAAGATCTTGTTACCTTACCAGCAGGATCTTCTTATTCTCATGCCCGCTGGTCAGTGTTGTACAGCTTTGTCCTGATTTTGGCTGGGATAGAGTTAACTTTTCCTAGTAGCTGGTACAGTGCTGTATTTTGGCTTTAGTCTGAGAACAGTGTTGATAACTGTGTTGGTAACACACAGATGGTTTAGTTGGTGATAAGTAGTGCTTACCCTAAGTCAAGGACTTTTTAGTTTCCCGTGGTCTGACAGTGAGGAGGGGCACAAGAAGCCAGGAGGGAGCAGGGACAGGACACCTGACCCAAAATAGCCGAAGGGGTATTCCGTACCAGAGCACATCATGACGTCTGTATAAGCTGAGGGAAGTTGGCTGGGAGGGGTTAATCACTGTTCAGGTATGGAATGAGCAGCAGTGGTGAGCAATTGCACTGTGTGTCACTTGTCTGTTTTGGGCTTTATTTCTCTTTTTTTCCCAATGATGGTTGTTGTTATTATCATTAACTTTATTTCAGTTATTAAACTGTTCTTATCTCAACCCATGGGTTTTAAGTTTTTCCAATTCTCTTTCCCATCCCACGAGGTAGGGAGTGAGCAGGTGGCTGCATAATACTTAGCTGCCCACTGGGTTTAAACCATGGCAATCATTTTTGGTGCCCAGCGTGGCACCAAAGGATTGAGATAATGACAGATCTGACAAGAGCATGTTATAAGTAATTTGTTATAAGCATTTATTGTATTCATTTAATAGTCACTGGTCGCAATGTTGGTTTATTTGCTCTCAGGGTTGTCGTGCTTGTTCTCAGGGTTGCGTTATGTAACTTCTCACTTGCTGTATGTATTCCCTGTTGTGCTGTTTATCACCTTTGGGGGCCGGGCTAAAGTTATCATTTTGCTGTATTTTGCAATACTGATTTATGATATGATAGAATTCCTGGTTGTGAAACTGAGCTGGTATGTGTACTCAGCATTGTTATCACCTCTGTACTTTGGAAGTAATCTATTGGAAACTATGAATAATTATACCTTTTACCTTTTCTCCTTGGAGAGCCAACCTATGGAGAAGACATCTTTCCATATCTTCACCTTATCCTCCAGGCCAATTACAATAATATTTGAGAATTTTGAAAACTTTTGTTATACTTGGGATGCTCAGATCGGCATGGCCCTATTGCTAGGAACCATGAATGTGGTTCAGGTCTTGTTTAGGGTTAAGCAACTATTTGTACTACTCCAACCCTGGCAGTGGGTGATGCAGCTGAACCAGAGGACCAATGTGTGCTGGCATCAGTTGTTTCTATACACAAGAAGAAATGGACAAGGAAGTCAGCTCGTTCAGTAAAGGAGGATGAAGCAGGGCCACTACAATTACAGGAGGAGTGGGTGGAACAAGATGTAACCACTTGATCACTACCCTTGATTGAGCTGTGCAATTTGTGAAAAGATTTCAGCTGTCATCCAGGTGAGCACATCATCACCTCGCTGCTCCAATGCTGGGATAACAAGGCTAGTAGCCTAGAACTAGAGGGTAGGTAAGCCAAACATCTGGGATCACTTTCTAGGGAAGGGAGAATTGAGAAGGCAACTGGGAGAGGGTCACAAGTTCTCAGCCTCTGGAGGTGATTCCTGTGAAGTGTGAAGGAATGGTAACTCTTGAAGGAAGATGTTAGATGTCACCCAGGCAATTGGAAGGCAATGCAGAGAAGTATCCAGTATCTGAGAGAATTAATTGTGCTAGAGATGATTTATTATGACCTGAACAATGCACAGTTACCCACAGATCCAAAGTTCAATGCACATGATTCATGTGGTGGAAATATGTATGGAGTGCACCACTGTTGTATGCCAACTTGACAGTAATGACCTAGAGAGATGAGATGCCGTGATAGTGGATGAAACAGTTCACCATCTCTGGCAATACGAAGAAAATCTCTCTTCCTCCCAAAGGACTTGTTTCTCAGCTGTGGAAAAGCTGTCCTGGGAGTTTCAGCGATTCAAAGAAGATATGTCCTATTCTCCATTTGTACGGACCAGTATTTCATCTATTAATAATAAGCATTCTTTTGCCCGAGAGGGAGAATATAGAATGTACACACCTATGGGTACCCTGTGTTTTTTACCTGTGGGACAACAAAAAGGACACAAGAAATCAGGATGGAAAATTTGCATTGACTATAGATGCACAGGTATGTGAATTGCAAGAAAAACCCTCACAAGTGGGAGTTCTTCCATGAGAGCTGCTACTCTGATCTCCAGTGGGCAGTTCTCCAGAGAGAGTGGAAAGACTGATCTTACTCCTGGTCCTGTTGAAAAGATTTATAATCCATTTTTTTCAAGAAGAAAGTGGGGAATACTATGACCAGGACTAGAAGAGGGACAACTGGGTTTACTGGACTCTCTGGATCAGATCGCCTGGCATGTTGGACCCACCAGGAATATAAATGTTCTACTTAACACTGATGTACAGTGTACCCTAATGTTATCAAGCTATGAAAGAGAAGAACCCATTTGTGTTTCTAGACTGACAGGGGGGTCCCAGCAGCTGACTGTACTGGAGGCTGACATCAGTCTGACTAGGAAGGAGTGGCAGAAGCACTCCATTGTGACTGGCCCAGAGGCTCTGTGTAATCCTTGGCAGAGACTGTGGCAGGAGAAAGTACTTCAGGGACCCAAAAGTGCACTGGTAGGCTTTTGGTATAGCTGCCTTGGAGACAGAGGAAATTAAATGGCTGTCTACCTTGGTTGGGCTATCTGTAGAGGAGAGTCTCTGTGTATTTCTCCATCTGAAGTGATTTGGAAATAGGCTGAATTGCTTAAGTACTAGGCAAGTTTTCGGTGCTTTCACTCTTTTGGTTTCTTCAACCCTGTATTTCTCTTTCAGTCTGTTTGCTCATCTTGCTCATATTTGAGCTGCACTTTTCTGTGCAACTTCTACTACTTTGTGTATGTGACTTCACATAATTACTTGTTTTCTTTCCTCAATGACTCCAAAGAAAAGTGAGTAAATGTAAATCCCACAGATAAAGTGTTAACAGGAAGTGAGGGGTGGAGGAGGCAAACTGAATCTTAACTAACAAGCAAATGCAAAAATTATGTTTAATCACAAAACTTAATTGGTACTTTCTTCTAGCTGCATTCATCATTTTGTATAAATCTACATATGCTCAAGAAATAGCACAGGTTTTGTGCTTTTCTTTATTATCATTCTGTATCTATGTTTGAAGTTAGAAACAGATGTTAGTGCTTGCTATAAGGTATTATGGCTGCCTCTGTTTAACATTAAAAATATGTATAAACATTTCTGTTCCTTTTCTGTCAGAATTTCTCTTTAAAATGTTGCTCCTTTAGGTGTACATTTCTGCAGGAACAGAGCAGAGTCTACAGTTAAGACTTGGCTGCAAAAATGTAATTAAAATCACGAGTTAGATACCTTAAAATAACATGCCCAGTACTTGGTTCGTGGTTTGTTGTATATGGGTTTTGGTAGTGGTTGGTGGTTGTTTTTTTGTTTGGTGATGTGGTTTTGGTGTTGGTTTTGGGTTTGGCATTTGGTTTATTTTGTTTATTTTAGGAAGGAAGTTACAATGTTAGTAATAGCAAAGCTTTATGTTCAGAAGGCTACATGAACACTATTGCTTTCTTATGCAAAGGTCATACATCTTTTGGTATATGGACAGCTTTTAGATTTTACACCCCCACTCCTCCCCCAATGTGCACACCTTGTCTCTCTCCCCTCAGAACATGTGCTTCAAGATTTCTCTTTTTTAGAACTCTTAGCATCTTACATCTTTTAATTGGATATGTTTTATGAGGGTTAGCTGAAATTGTGCATAATCCTGGTAAGCAAGTATTAAAAGACCAACTAAATACCTGTACACTGCCAATGTGTTCTGTCTTACAAGGCCATGAAGGTGAAAAGGTACAGGCGAGGTGCTTGAAAGGAGGCTATACTGGATTGAGCTTGGTTTCATGTGTCTTTAAAAACTTACTAGGCTTGGGACTAATTAGCCCCTGTGTGACAGTTGCTTTTAAGTATGGAGTTGCTTTAAGGCAATTTTTTTTCTTTCTTCTTAAGCTTCAGCTGTAACTATGGCTACTCTTTAGCAGACAACATTTCCTAATGATAAGAGATTTTCAGAGGTTCTGTCTGTGACACGTAAGTTTGTGGTATGGTGATCTTTGGTAAATTTTGTCTTGCTCCGTCTCATCTAGGAGAAAGGTCCCTTGAGGCCTCAGAGAACAAAGCAACTCAAACTTAATTCCTTGTAACTATCCTGCTATAGATTTTGATCATATTATGCTACCAAAGCTGTTGGATGTGGGGATTTGACTGTAAAGCAAAACCAGAATACTGTGGAACAGTTGTACATTTTGCATCAAGCCTCTTTTTTTCCAAAGTTGTTTCTACCAGAGTCACTTCTTTATTCAATATTTTTCTTGTTCCATAAATATTTGTGTTGTAATCTTGCAAAATGGAAAATTAAGCTGTTGTGTCTTAGGCAGGTGTCTCATGTCAATCGTCAGCTTACTTGTGACCCTGTGTTGTTTGTTTCATGAGATTTATTATTCAGCAGAGAGTACCTTGGAACAGACTGGAACTAAGGTAACAGGAAAAGGATCTGTGGTTTTTCTCTAGTAAATGAAAAAGGCTCTTGTTATTGTGGACTCAGGAATGTGGAAATGCAGATGAGGAAGTTCAAGACAGTGTCTGTCTTGCGCTTCTGAAACCGTATATGGTTTTGTGTAAAATTGTCTTAAAAAGTGATCTCACTCTAAGGCTAAAATGGAGGAATTGGTTCAGATGCCTAGGTTTTTTTGTATGTATACTGACTACACAGGGCAGTCTTGAATAATGCAATTTGGGGAATGCCTTCACCCCACTAAAGAGCTTTTTTTCCCTACTGGTGTTGGTAGATCCTGATCTTTAATGGTAACTGCAGTGCCTAAAAGAGCCTCTTCTTGATCCAGTATCCCAGTGTAGAGTGTCTAATACACAGACTAAAAAGGCAATCTTTGCCACAAGGAGATAGCAGCTTGGGATCGTAGCCATGGAATAAGGCACTGTCATAATTATACAGCTATTCCCAAACGAGGAGCTTTAGAGTTGTTGTCAGTTCTAGTTTGAAACAGGTGATTTCTTTAGTACAGTTGCAGTCTTGAAAATTCAAGCTGAACCTCCTTACCTTTGATGAACAATGCAACAAATGCACTTGACATACAAGAAGTTTGTTTTCTGCAGGTGACTTGTCCAAGTCCGGGATTTCATGAATGCTGTAAGCTGGCACTGCAGCCAGCAGCAGCCTTATATTCCCCTGTTCTTTTCTTACTTTCTTTTTGGAGGAACTTCCTCCTTTCTACTGGTTTTGCACCTGACTGGTCAGTCTGGCTTGGGAACTGATCTGGCTGAAAACTAAACCGTTTTGTTAAGTAATTTTTCCGCTCTGTTGGTTTCCTCACATGTTTGTTTCAGTACAGCTTTCTCCACTACAGTGGAACTTGAGCTCTGTGATGTGCTTGAGATTTTGAAACGGTGCTTGAATGTCATTTTGGGGAAGTGTTATTCTGCCACTTGAGTAAAGATTTAAATTTGGTACCAGGATGATGCTTTTCACCTTGCAGAAAGGTGAACATTTGAAGTTGGTGGACCTTTAATGTCCATACTGTATCTGGAGTATAAATTTGTTCCCTTTCTTCTCTTTCTAGGCAATGGCTGTACTCTTTTCAAATTTTGTCATTATAACAACAGCTCTTCTCTTCAGGATAGTGCTAAAGTAAGTAGCATTTATGAAAGTGAAAGAAATCTTGTGTTTTCCCAGCCTTCATGAAGAAGTTAAGCTACATTCTTTCTTTTTATCTAATGGGGAGCAGTTATTAGATTTTCTTATGGCTATACCAACTTGGAGAGTTGGCTTTGTTTTCTATGAAGGTGTTTTCTGAAGGTATAGGAAATGGTAGCTTATTAGGAGTTCCTACATATCTCTGCACATTTGGTCAACTGTAATAAGAGACAACTGAAACATTGGTTATGTAGTTGTTGGATGGTCAGAATTAAGGTTTAGGTACTTTCATTTATACATTAAGTCTCATATTTAATGATTAGCAGTACTTCTTTCCATTTTATTGTAACTCTTGACTGAATGTAGATGTAATCTAACAAGAGATGAGATATGTAAGAGTGATAGATAGAGGTGTCTTCAGCAATATTGTGCCAGCACTGATACGTATCTTGACAACTGCTTAGTATGTTTTAAAAAGTAATTATATATTCTTTCTTCATTGTTCACCTGTCAAAAGCCAGACTGTCCTAAGTATACCACTTTGCCTGATTTGGGTACTTTATGGTGTGATTTAGATTCAGAAAAGACAGGGAAATGGATATTAACATGAAAAACTCATTTGTTGGATGTGGAGGAAAGACGCCTTTTCTACAAGTGTTAATATACCAAAACAGTGTCTGACAGTCTGACTTGAAATGCTTTTCTCAGTTGTTTAGTTTGATATGTCTTGTGATTTCACAGTTCACTTAATTTTCAAAATTTCCAGTTTTCTCCAAGATAAACAGTCTTTGCTTGAGTGAAAAACAGTATAAATAGTCCTACAGTCTTATAAATTACATTCAGAGATTTATATGATGCATAATCATAAAGTAATAGAAATGGGCACAAAATCATGTGGGAAAAGTGAAATATGGTAAAAGTTTACCAGAGAAAGAAGGTAATTATTTGAATGTGATTTCATTTTTTCTATCAGATCTGTTTTACCACAGATGCAACAGTTACTTTTAAGTTGTCAGGCAGTCAGTATCTAGAACTAACACGATCTTGAAATTCTTTCCTTAAATTATCTCCACAGAACACTTCATTTGTATTTCAGTGATTGCAAGGCTGGGTGGGTCCCCTTGCTGTAATAAAGCTTGCTACCTTTTGGCATTTAACTGTCAATTCTGAAAAACCAAGATTTATCTTTGCTTCTGTCTCTGTCTCCTTATCTGTAGCATGATGTCTTGTATGTTTATAGAGTTTGTTCTCCTATCACTTAATTTGTGCCAGTATGTTTCTAAAGTTGGTGGCTTTTTTTGTCTACTCCTAGGCGAAAAATCTCTTGGGTACAATGGGCATCTCTGGTGATTTTATTCCTGTCCATCGTTGCCCTGACTCTAGGAACTGGGGGCCATCAGCAAAGCTTGGCTGCACATGGATTCCATCATACTATGTTTTTTAGTCCATCTAACCACTGCCTCCTCTATACTGGACCTGAGGAGTCATGCCTGGAAAAGGGCAACTGCGTAACACCAAGTTTCCTTCCCAGCTTCCATTGGAATGTCACCAGTACCATGGCAGGAGCATTTAAACCTCTTCGCCTCAGCTTGGGCCATCTGCTTATTCTGGTGCAGTGTTTCATTTCTGCCCTGGCTAACATCTACAATGAAAAGATCTTGAAAGATGAGGATCAAGTTGCTGAAAGCATCTTCACACAGAACAGCAAACTCTATGCCTTTGGGGTGCTGTTCAATGGGCTTATGCTGGGACTGCAGAATAAGGACAGGAAGCAGATAGGGAATTGTGGCTTCTTTTATGGTCACAACATCTTCTCGGTGGCTCTTATATTTGTCACAGCTTTCCTGGGACTGTCTGTAGCCTTCATCTTGAAGTTCCGAGACAACATGTTCCATGTTATGACTGCTCAGATCACCACTGTCATCATTACCACCGTCTCTTTTATCATCTTTGACTTCAGGCCTTCTCTAGAGTTCTTTTTGGAAGCTCCTGTAGTACTTCTCTCCATTTTCATCTATAACGCTAGTAAACCAAGAGGCCTGGAATATGCTACTCTGCGGGAAAGGGGCAAATTCATCAAAGGAGACACGTGGGAGAGGTCAAGCGGGGTAAGGCTTTTCAGTTCTTGTCTTCCCTCGTGCTTCTTTTGTTTCACCTCAATTTATGCTATGGTATGTTTGGAAGATTCGTTTTTCATGTGAATGGACTCATTCCTCAAGTCAAACACCAAACCTCCTCAGTATCTCTTAAAACCTTTTAAATTGACTGGGTCTTACTTTGCATATTCATCTTTTTCAGTGCATGAGTCCTAGGTAAGCATAGCTTTCCTGCTTTGTCCCGTGAGCAACTTTAGCTTTGTGCAAATACTCTGTTGAAACCTTTATAATCAAATATTTCACTGGCCATGTGCATTCAGAAGTTGAAATTGATGCCTGGGAAATAATTGTACTTAAGTAGAACTGGTAAATCTAGGCAGCTGAGCACAAATAATGTAGCAGTTAATATATTTGATGTTAAAGTTCCTTTTACCTTAACAGTCAAAGGTAGCTGAAGACAAAAAAGGTCATCTTTAAATAGAGTTTTAACACTTGTTTCATAAGGGGGGAAAAAACTTCCTCCAGGCAAATTAGTGGCGTTTGTCCGAATTTGAATAGTCGTGTAGTTAACTAGAACATGGCAGGAAGGGTGTGCTCTTAAGTCATGCAACTACGCTGAGTGGTCAGTTTGAGGTGGAAGGGTTAATGTCTCAGTACTCCTTAGTTCGCTTGTACAGATGTGTTCTGTAATACACATTGAAACCAGCAGGGTGTGCTGTCTCCATTTAACTGTAAGAAATATTAAACTTGGAAGAGGTGTTTTCCAGATATTCCGCATGGTCCCTTTTTAGGTTATTGTATAACAAGTAGTAAGTAACACTGTCATATATTTTTGTTATACCAGAAGTTATATATTTTAGCACTTACAACTGAGCAGCTGTGGTAAAAACAGACAGTACGTGTGAGCAGGCTTCCTGTTAAAGGAATGGGCTACAAACTGCTTTAGTGTTAAAGAGCAGGGACGTTTTTTATAAACATGTATATTCTAGAGCAAGATTGTAACACACTGGTGAGAGATTTAAATTACAGGGTTTTGATGTTATATAAGTGATACCTTCAAAATAAACTTTGGTTTTGTGTGTGTGTTTTTTTTGTTTGGTTTGGGTTGTTTTTTTTCTGTTTGGTTGGTTTTGTTTGTTTTTTTTTCTTTGGTTTTGTTGGTGTTAATAGTAAGATAATTTTTGCTCACATTTTTTTCCTTTGCTTCTGGTTCCTGTAGGATGGAGAAGAATTTGAGAGGTTGAACAAACCAAGCAGTGACATCGATACAGATGAAGATTCCCTCTAGCATTAGGCTGACTCAGAGGAGTTCTCTTACTCATAGTGAAAGAATTTTAACATTTTATTAACACAGAGAAGGGTCATTTTTCCCCACTCGCAATTGAAGCTAAATTGCGGCTGGATGTCAGAGACGGATGTGGAAAATGTTCAAGCCGTATATATGGGGCGCTGTATTATCTCTTCCTATGCGTGTAAATCAGAAATTCAAAATCTGCTGAAAGAAACAAAATTAGTAACTGATACAGACAAGAAGAGTCCTACACCCTGGGCTTGATGGTCTGGGTGACATGTGCTATATTATGGAAGGCAGTACTGGTCTCTAACTGTATGTCTTTCACAACTTTGGTTGCCTGTCCTGAGTCACTGCAACTTCCTGTATGAATTCCTTGGTTGGCAAAACAGAGATAAAACTGTTTTCCACATTGTAGCAGTGATGTAAGCATTGATTAGTGTTTCTGCTGTATCTTCCAGTGTACAAATTCTCCAGTAAGTTTTCTTTTCAGGACTGAAGGTGTTACTAGTAACCTCATTAATACTGAGGCATATTGACTGGTTTATTGTATTTTTGAAGTTCAGATTGATATATCCCTAGCTGAGTAAAAGAGCCCTTCTGAACCAATCTCATCAAACTTTCACTCAAATGTATAATAAATAATTTGGGTTAAGGGTATGTTGATCTGTCAAAAATGCAGATCTCTAGAGTGTGATTTGAGTTTGAATGGTCTTAATTCTGTCTTTATTCCTGTCTTTACATCAGTGTAACTCTACTGACTCCTGTGGAGTCCTTTCTTTCTGATTTTCTCTGATGTGACTGAGAGCAGAATTGATTACACTGACTTCAGCCACTAGTTCTCACATTTCAGAGTGAGATTGTTGTGTGCCTGTCTCCCAGTGTCTGGGGAAATGGAAATCTGCAATGCCTTTGTAGAAGACAGTGAATTTTACATGCAGCTTATGTGGCCTAACTTTGAAAAAGCTTGAATAAAACAAGTGTGTTATACAGTATAAATGCGTCATAGGGTGTTTTTTTGTGTGTGTTTAGAAAGGCTGTGTGTAGAGACATTAGTTTGCACAGAGGCTGCTATCTGAAAACTTAATATTATGCAGCTACAGTGATGCTCTTCGACATCTGGAGCACTGAGCAAGAGGGTGCATGTGATAGTATCATTTAGTGTTGCACTACCCTGTCAGGCTGCATTTATTTTTCAGAGAGAGGAGTCATTCTACTGAGTGACAGTCATAGCAATCTCAGAATCACTGTTGAGGTGTGCCAGCTGGATTGCATTTTGAAGGAGATGAAAAATAGTTTCCAAATAATTCAGAGAATTTTAAAAAGGGGGAAGTGAACAGGGATGCAGGTAAGAGATTCTTGGTATGTTGCTAAAGACTCTTCTCAGAACAGTGAAAAAAGATGCTGGTTGATAATTTTCTCCCTTCAAAAAAACATACTTCACAGTTGAAAGATACTGTGAAAAGAATTCTTCAGAAGATAAGCAATGAGTTCTGTGTCAAAGCCTCATACCACAGTTTATAGTAATCACTTAGTGATGCATTTCTCTGTGGACTGAAGACAGTCCTGCCGTTGTTCCCCTCTGCCATCCTACTAGACTTCGTGTGTAACGTCTTGTGTATATTGATTTGATGACTCATTGTTATATTAATTAACATACCTCCTCTTACTGACCCATCAAGAGGTGCAGACTGTTTCTGTATGTGGGAAATGACTGTCAAGTTATAAACTATGAATCTCAAGTTATTCTCATTTCTACTTTTTCTGGGAGTATTGACTTTTTCTAGCATATATTAAGAATAACTGTACAAAGTGAAATTACTGTTGTACTTGAAATATTTTTTACAGCTGATCTCATTGTGCTTTTACAGTGGGCCATTTCCACAAAAGGAAACCTAGTTTTTCGCATCTGTACAGAATGAACAAGAAAGCATATTTCTATGTAAATTCCAGAAACATGGGTTTCATTTGCTTATGAGATCTCCAACACAAAACACACACAAAAAAATAATACTCAAACTGTTAAGGACTTAGTTGCAGTAAGACCTTTTTTTTTCCCCCCCATTGCCTACAGCTTCACAATATGCACCTCCCTAAGTTCATTGTCTTTTTTGGGCATAGCTACCAACTTAAGAACGTATTTCCAAGAAGAGTGATAATACTGTTAGCTTTATATTGCTTTGGATTTACATGAACAGTATATTTCTGTATGAACTTTCCCAGATAGCTTTGCCTTTTGTTAAATCAAAACATAGAAATTGGCCTCATACCTCTAGTGACAGAGCATCAGAACAGAGATGGATGTCTTAAAAAATTGTATGTTTGACCTTCTTGCCTGAAATATCTGCATTAAGAGAAATGAAATATGGAAATGACCAATCTGCAGATTTTATGAAGTGCATTTAGTTCTTCCCATTCTTGTCCTGCTTAACGATTTTTCCCTCTGTAAGTTTCAGCATTGCTGTCATGCTTGATTTATTTGCCGGTTTTAGATTGCACAAAGATTGCACTGTTGAGCCAAGCATTTGCCCTGTCGAGTTGGTCCTGTCTAGCATGTAGAAATCTTTCTGTTGTCTTCAGGTTGAAGATCTCAGATTCTATTGGATTGGCCAGGCAGATTTCTTTTAATAATGGAGGAGAACTGTATATCTCCTTTGCAGCAACAGGAATGTTAATGGCTATCTAAACATGGGTTAGGATTTGCATCAACTTAGCAATAATAAAAGTGTGTAAAGTAACCCATAAGTGTAACCCTGCAGTTCTGTGCAGCTGTGCAGTGCATGGAAATAGTTGAATTTTGTGTGTCCAGGAGATTTGTTAGGAGGTGGCTGTAAATGACTGTCAGCTGGGCAGCAGCTATTCTGTAGAGTTACGTGTTTCAAATAGATCCTATGAATCCCACTTATGTATTTCTACTGTATAGTTGTTGACTTACTCCATGTTGGAAAGCTTACTATTTTTCTCCTCAACTTACAGTAGGGAAGTTTACAAGGAGACTTTTGGAGAGCAGCACTTGTTTGGCACACAGTCTTTAGTGAATACATTGGGCAGAGAGCTCTTTCTAAGGTGTGATTTAGAGCCCCACGTTCACAAATGTTTGAACTTAGTTGCTGCTGAGGATGTTATGTTCATCCCCCAGTTTTGAGGAAATGGTTCACAAAACCCTTCAGGAAGAGAGATGTGTTCATGTTTCTCTTGTTTATAGCAAGCTAATTAAAGCAATATTTATTTCTGTTAATTTCAGCTACTTTGTGACTATTATAAGTGAGCCATGGTGCTTGAAAGACAGGCTGTGAACGAAAACAGCCATCTTGCACCTGAATGAAATCTCATAAATATGCATAAGAAAAAAGTTTTTTTTTTCTTTATAATTTCTATATGATTGTATAATAAAGAAAATTTTATATTTTTATATCTTTTTTTTCTGTATAATTGAATATATTTTAGGACATTAATCTCAGTGGATCTGTCCTCAGAGTGATGCTGCAGGGGTAGAGCCAGTGCTTTGGATTTGATTTGTGTTGCAAAACAAAGTCTGAATTTGGAGTATTATAGCTCCTGCATGCCCTTAGTCTTCTAGAAGACTGTATGTTGCTGTTGAAAGGACACTTTGGCTTAGTATTCCCTTAGGTTTTGGGTTTTTTTTTGTTTTCCATTAGGAAAAATAGGTTACAAAGTCAGGATCATAGCTGAAATTTTTTGATAGTTTTGAGCCAGTTTATAATGAAGGCAGGAATCAGCACCAGAATATAGAACAGAGCCTTCTCCAAATTCTGTATTTGAATGAATGTTCTGCCTTAAGAGCCCATCCCAACCTCTCTTATAGTGGATAACGTGTTTGGAGTTGTGTTTTTAATACAGCTCCCACTGAATGCCTAGACTGGGTTTGGTACTTGAGTAATTTTAGTTTGATTTCTGGAGGTTTGGGGGGGGGAAGGCAATTTGAGTCAGGTGGTGCACCCTTTTGTGAGTTTACTGTCTTCTCCTCTTGTTCAGCACAGGATATTTAATTTCCATGATTTGTAGTGTGAGTTAAAAGGGCTTTCATTTAAAGACTTTACACTAAAACCAAGATTACGGAAAAGTTGAACACCTGAAAGAAGACACCCTAAAGGTGTTTCTTGTTTTGTCGACAGGGGTGGCTGTTAAACATCTGGTTTACTTTCCTCTGCTTTGCTTTAGGCAAAGAAGGTTAGGCAGTTGACCTTAATACACTGATGAAATAAGCACTTGTTTTCTAAAACTGAGCAATGGGACCTCCCATTTTCTTCTGTAAATCTTTCAGTTCTGTAATTCTTTTAGTTCCTCTTTGTTGTGGGGCTCTTTAGTTGTTTGGTGTTAGGGTTGGTTTTGGTTTTTTAAATTTCCCTGTCCACTGCTTTCAGCTGTGGAAGAGCTGTAGTTAATGGGAGCTGGGAAACTGCAGTCAGCAGTCCTATCAAAATGGTTCTGTCAAATGCTTACCTTCTCCCACTTAGCTAAGTGGGAGAGTAAGTTAGGAGCTGTACCCTGTGCCAAGTAGACCTTGTGTTGCAGAGGGCAGCCTGCCCCATAGGATGACCAGCTCTGTAAAGCTAAGGGACAACTGCTCAGGGCCTGTGATCTCTCCACATGTCTGCTTTTCTGTGACCAAGTTTCTAGAGAAATATCTGGGTTTGAGTGAGCTTGTTCCTTTGCTCAGTTCTGGTTTTGTCTGGGGGGGGTTGTGGCAGGGGGGGAAATCCGGAAAATTCTAAAACTCAGGCTGTGGGGCATGGTCTGACCAGCTTAGAGCAGTAGCTTCTCCCTATTCCTGTGCTACTGATGTGACAAAACCTAGTAAGAATGCCCTGCCACATACATCTATCTATATGCAGCATGTGCACTCATGTCACAGATTATAAAAGAAGTGTTTCTGGTCAGGCATGCCTTCAACATTGGAAGTGAGCAATGCGCTACTATGAAGGTTGAATCTTTATGCAGATCTTAAATGTTTAGAAATCTAATCCAAATGATGTTGAAAGCACGGCTATGCATGCTGTTCCCACCACTGATTTCAGTAGGAGTAGTGCAACAGATCAGATGCCCAAAGGGCACTACTCCAATGAGAAGGGAGAAGAAAACTGTCTCAGAAAGTGTGGCAGAAATAGAGCTGGTTTAGTAGCAGATTACATTATTCCCAAATAGCTTTATAAATGTTTAGTCTAGATATTTTTTCCATGAGGAGGGTATGAGAAGAAGAGGTAGAAGGAAATTTGAAATTTAGAGCAATAGTTTAATTAAGAACATTGTTATAGAGAGCTTGTTACAACTCATTTAAAATATACATGAATAAGAATTTCTTTCCTATTTTTCTGATGAAAATATTGCTTTTCAGTTTTCTGTATTTCAGACAATGCTGACTACAGTTGGTGTTTTCACTTAGCTCTCATTAACTTCGATTTAACTGTCAAGTGGGCAGGACCTGAGAACATGGATCCCAATTAAAAGAATAAATGGCCATAAAGCAAGCTTTATAGTTAAGAACTTTACATTGAATTATATTAGAACAAATCCCGCCATAGCTGTAAATCACATTTTCATTGATAAAGTCAGCTAATTACAACGTTAATGCACCACAGGAGGGATGCTGTCTTTTTAGATGAGGATTTTATTATTGTTATTATTATTGCTATTATTAAAGAACCTGCCACATGCTTTCTCCTTATATTTTCCTTTTTTTGGGAAAGTCCTGAAGTATGATTCTTTGCTTCTCTTCATGAGCACAATGCAATCTCACTTTCCAATAAATATCCTTTTTTTTTTTTCCTTAGAAAAAATACTAACAAAAGCATTGCAAAATCTGTTGGACAGTTCATGTCCTGCCTTACAGTAATGTCCATGGACTGGAGTTGTGGTGGGGTTTTGTTTGGTTTTAATACAAACAGCACCTGTTGATGCCCTTTCCTTAAAAGTTTAAAAATATAAAGGAGTCTTTACTGTTTAAAGCTTCAGTACTGCTGGTTCAAATTGCTTCCTTCACTGTAAAGGCGTCTGCATTTTTGAGAAGACAAGTGACCAGAGTCCCTTGATTGAACAGTAGAAGAACAAGGCAGGGATATCTAGGTGGCCTGGGATGACTTTCTGTAACTGGCCCCCTATGGTTTGAATATCTATTAGAAAACAGACATGTCAGTCGGGTGCTAAGATGCGCTTTTCAGTATGGATATCCATGGTGGTAACTTCCGTGGTGACGGTAGTCTTCTTGGTAACCTTCCTGGTATCCTTGGTGATAGCTATGGTAACCATACCCACCATACTCATCATCTGGGCACTGCATACCAAGTGACTGCTGAATTGTCATTTCCTGTCGACGAAGCTGCATGGAATCAATCAGATCATACACAATCGCCATAGACCACATTGGAGAAGGATACCAGGATTTGACGTTTCCATCTTTCCCAACTAGAAGCATGGAGAAATATTCTGGGCTAATTTGGAAATAATTTCTAATGTCCTTCACCAAATTAGCTGGGATATCTTCTCGGTCTACAGTAGAGCTTCCTAGAAAGTAATCACAAAACCAGCATTGATATTTTGTTTAGGCAGTGATGATGTTTGTTAGCAACATGAGATAGGATGCAGGCAATGCAAAATTTTTGTCATTTACAAGTTCAGGATTTCCTGCTTCCAAAATGAAACAGCTTCAGTGCAAACTAAAGATGTATTTTAAATGGTTTTATTAGGTTTAGTAAACTTGTCTTTATTCTGTAGACTGAAGCTACTGAAGTGTAGCACACCTTTTTGTCACCCATCACACATGCACCCCTTTGGCACTGGCTCTCATAATGCACAAGGCATATGTGAAAAACAGTCTCAGTGAAAGAAATCATGAGAAATAAGTGTGATAGTGTGAAGAGTTACAGGATGAATTTGCTGGGTCATCTAATGGCAAGAAACACAGAGTCGTCTTGGCAGCAGGGCTTTTACAAAGTGGCACATGCCTTACAAATTTGTTGAGGCTCTCTGAAGGAGGCCAGCAAGCTAGAAGGACTAGCATACTTTCATGTTACAGAGCAATCTGAATGAGGATGAGATAAATCAGCTGACTTTATTCTTTCAGTGATGGAGACAATTGTTGGGCTTAAGTAGTAGCATTTGAAATGTACCCTAACAGTAGCTACCTGAAGTAGCCTGCAGAGAGCAAATGGGGCTTGTAGAAAAATGGAGAAAGACTTTTTACCAGCACCAACGGAGACGTGACAAGGGGTAATGGTTTTAAACTGAAAGATGGTAGATTTAGAAATAAGGAAGAGGTTTTTCAGGTTGAGGGTGGTGCAACATGTGAACAGGATGCTCAGAGAAGCAGTGTATGCCTCATCCCTGGAAGTGTTCAAGGCCAGGTTGGACATGGCTTAGAGCAACCTCTTCTAGTGAAAGATGTCACTGTCTGGCAGTAGAGTTGAACTATATCATCTTTTAAAAGGTCCTTTACAGTCCAAACCATTCTATGAAGATGGCTGAGGGACCCATATAAGAGGATCTGCTGACTTGTTCTACTAGCCATGCAAGCTTGCACATGTAAAAGGCACAGACATCTCTTCATCTTTGACAGCAAGGCAGGCAGAGAAGTGTACTTGGGATTGTATGTTTAGGTGGGAGATAAAGCCGTGAGATGTCTTCCAAATAATATTTGGGCTTTTGTGTCCTGAAGAAGTTATATAATGTTTAGCACAGGAGCACCAAGAAAGCTTTTTGTTTGCTTTTGTATTGTCTTGGTTCTTGAAAATAACAAACAGAAAAATGTATTTGTACTCATCCCTCTAAAGAAATTACATCAAAGAAACTCAATGTGATGTCCTTCATGGGTAGTACTGAAGAAACTGGGAACAGTCACTTACCGTTAATTGGATACAACTCTAAGACACCCCCAATATCTTCTCCAAGTCCTAGCAATTTGAGTATAGTTATATGGCGCAGACCTGTGGAGGAAGTGAAAGAGATTTGGGGTCAGACCAGGCCTTTCTGCTCATTCTGGGGCAGATTTCAGTTTAACAGCCAGGTCTCTGTATGCTAAGTTAGGATCCATTCTCAGCCAGCCCTCTAGGAGGAAGAGTTTCATGTGGAATCTCTGCCAGTCACATCACCTGTTCCAAACATGGGGATAAGCTAGTGTGTCAAATAATATCAGTTGCATAAAAGCTGTTGCTAGTGTCCCAAGGACAACAGTATTTGGAGTGGTTCTAGAATAGGGATAGGGATACAAGTATCAGGCACACTTCTATTTGTAGAGGCCATTCCCCAAATTCAGGATGTTTCTGCCCTGTTTTGTTCAAAGCTCTTACTTTTCATCTACGCAGCAACAAAGTATTTAGGGGCAAGGTAACCTATCACACCTAAATTCTAAATGATTGTGAAGAATGGCTTATGACTGGCATTCACTTCTTACATTTGTTTGGGGCAAAGGCTTTGGACTGTTGCCTGTGGTTTGAAGAAAGGCCTTAGGGGCTGTAGAAAAGGTGTAACGTGAGTCTGTGTCTACAAAATCTTTGATGTAACTGTTTTTTACAACTTGGAGGATAGATGCTTGGAAACATATCGCTTAGTTAAAACACCCATTGAGGACAAATGCTTTAGGAACTCACTGGATCTCCTTTACGCTGTCCCTAACAAAACGTGGGGAGAATTAACTGTTTTAATTACATTCCATTCTTCAGGAAGCATTTTGCGGTGGTCCATGTCACAATTTACTTCAGTAGTTAGCAAGTGAGATGGTGCTGATGCTCTGAATGAAAGCCAGGTGGTTATGAATAAACAGTGACACTGTGCAGATCTCCAGGCATAACTGAAATGTATTGAAAGAGCAGCTGTTTCATTCTGTTGTAGGAGTCAAGTCTGCATCCTGTATGGTATTTGCATTGCCAGGAACCTAAGTTAAGGAGTAAGTCTCTGGGCTTTCTAATGGAAAGGCAGAAGAGTGTTTCTGGGTCTTGCTTTTAATTGCCTTCTGGAAGATTCCATCTCTCTCCACTGGCTATGTAGTTGGCTCCTAAGTACTTACTTAGGGGGCTGGGAGTGTCCTTGCTGGATATCATTTTTACAGGCTTTGGCAATGAAGCAGGAAGGAAAAAGGAAAAAAAAACAAAACAAAACCTAGTGGCCATGCATCTCCCTGATACCTTACCTGGTTCTGAGCTGGGTATAGAGAATCTGACCTTCTCAAAGCATTGTATTTATGTGTTAATTTGTGCAGTAAGAAAAAGGAAGTGTCGTTGAGCTCCTGAAGCACAAGCCTGGAGAGAAGCTTTGGAGTGCTAACCTTTTCTGCCTCACACAAGTGATTCCAGGAAATAATTCAGCTGACTTAGCTGTCTCAGGGGGTTTGCTGTACTACCTGCTTAGCACAATCTTTTCCATTTGGATGTGGAGTACCTACAGCAAACTATTCAATCGTCAGACTTTTCAGTCTGTCTAGATTCAGACTTGAGCAAAGGAGCCCATCGCATCACCAGGAAGGATGTGGTTCTGGGGAGCAAGGGTATAATTTCTTTTGACTCACCAAAATTGCAGGCTTGTCCACTGAGAGCAGCAAGCTGCTGGGAATAAGCCCAGTCCTCATCGCTGGGAGCAGAGATCACCACCAGCCTCCTTCTCCATCGGAACCTGGAAGGAGGAGAGTGTGATAATACGTGACTCAAGTCCTATCAGCATTTTTGTTCTCTGTAGGTTGAAGTATGCCATTCCTCTCACAACTTCTGAGTAACAGCTGTATGGGAAATCTTCCCAGTTCTGTCCATCACTGGGAGAGGACAAAGCCTATTTTGAATTTTACAGCTCTCAAACTCTCAAACATCTGCTGCTTCACCAGACGAACACTGCAAAGCTTATGATCTTTGCTTAAAGACCTCTTCAGTAGTTACAGTAATGCTGAGAAGTGTATATTCAAGAGAAAGAAACATTCCTGTAGAATTCCTCACTAAACATTGAGCTTTTACGTCATTCACCACTGCTGGAACTGCACTGTTACTTTGCAATCCAAGGCCTGTCTGAGAATTAGGGTGTATCTTCATTTCAGACATAACTCATACTTCTGTGTAAATACTCACTGACCTCTTTTTCTTCTACACCACACTCACCCAAAATACCTCTAACGTGGTTTTAAATCTGAGCTTGTTTGTGAGTGAGCCTGTGGCCATATGAGGCATGCATGGGGCAATAAGATAAATCTTGGCTATTTCTTTAGTATGGAACACCCTATCTAACCATAATTTTGCACAAGGAGCGCTTTCCCTTGTCCTCTCAAGTAAAATCAATGACATAAGGACATTTGAAACTGTAAAATTCCAACTACAGGCGTTTTTCATACTCTCCAAGCAATTCATTTTTTGAATAAAAGTACTTCTCCGCTAAACCTAAATAAATCAGATATATAGGAATTTGCAAAGCTGCAGAGATATTTTTATATCAGGAAATGATCTTTTAAATGGATGCAGATGTTACTTTGTTACAATAATAGCCTGCCTTTCTGCAGAACCAATTGAAGATCTCAAAATAAAGGCAAAGGGTCAATTCTGTTCTATTTGAGAGAAGCAGAAAATATGGTGGACTTGCCGAAAATCACAGAAGTTGCTGAAAGAATGGGGGATGCTGATATCTTTGTCTTGTTGAGTGACTGATACTGCATGTGTTTTTATAATTAAAGAAGTAAATCTTTAAAAGCAAAGCTCCCACGCTTTAATCTTACCCCGGAGAAAAAGCAAAGAGAGGTAGGGGTGTGTGAATAGGAGTGAGAAGCATTAAGAATCATATGCATGACATGAGGAAATGGAGGAAAATTCATGTCGTTATTCTGAAAATAAGGAAAAAAGTCATCTTTTAATATTTTGTATAGCAAAAGCACCTGGCTACTGGTCTAGTGGAAGATGTCCCTGCCCACGGCATGGAGGTTGGATCTTTAAGGTTCTTTCCAACCCAAACCATTCTGTGATTCTATGAAATAATAACTGAGAATGTAAACAGTGGATCATATTTTTTTCCAGGCATAAATCAGGATGGAATCATATCTGTGAGCTGTTTTTAGATACTCTTAATCACTTTAAGGATTTTTGAGTATCTCCTTTGGAGATGCAGAGAGCTGAGAAGGGTTGAAAGCCACTCAAGCTGTTTACCCTCGTGCACCAGGCAATTCCTATAACTGGTGTGCTTGTCAGAGGCTGCATCTTGCTGAAAAATTATTCAGTTGGTCTTTCACAGCTGTTATTTCAGCAATGTACACATTTATGCCTTATTTCTGATATCAGAAGCCACAGGCCAACAATTCTGTCCTGAGAGATCTGCCAGACCCTACTCTGTGTGTATTCCTTCTTCTTCTTCTACCTATTTTGCATCCCATTCTTGTTTGTGAGCCCAGAGAGTAGTGCAGCCAGTGCCTTGGAGCTACAGGGGGACTCCCCCCTTCAAACTCAAGGATCTTCTGCTGATACATGTAGTTTCTAAGCAGTACTCAAGCCACCTCTGGCTCTCATGATCTCCTTTTACTCCAACCAGGCTTCTTAAGAACAATATTTGCATTATTGTAACTGACCTCCCTAATGCGCAGCACTGGGAGATGATGCCAAGACTCTTTTTCAGCTGGGAGCATAATCTTGAACAAAGCTGGAGTGAATCTTGCTGGGAATCTGACCAGTTAACATGGCGAGTGAAGTCCACCCAGTATTTAAAGCCTGATGCTCCTTGCTCAGATGACAAATGCGTTCTGTGCAGCTGCAGATGTGTCTGGAGATGCAACATTCTGCATTTTTCCTGCTCTTTTTTTCTAATGTGTGTTTATTACTAGGGCTGATTCCAGGAAAAGAAGGATTTGGATCCTGTCACTTTCCAGCATACAAGCTGTTTCTTGTGTTGGTCATCTGTTCCTAACCTGTGGTTCTTCTTGATGGTCTTGAGGATGAATCACTGAAACCTAAACAGGAGGTGGTGAGTTGGGTCGATCTATTTAAAGGTTCTTTCTGTTGAAATGGCTAGTGAATTTTAAAATGCTTATGAACCAAGAGCCTATTCATTTTCCTGTTGCTTCTTTCCTCAAGTTATAATCCACACCACCTCAGTTATTTATCACTATTTGACATTAACAGTGTATTCCCATGGATTCTGATAGTAGGTGAGGAGGATGCAGTAGGTAAAACCTACTTCACAGTAAGTTTTGTGATGAGAGTGGTGAGGTAGCCCTAATTTCACATAAATTATCCTATGATAGAGGGGCCTATAGCTGCACAGGCCTTCTGTGGATCTGAATTCCCACAGTCCAGATATGTTTATTGCCTGGAATTCCGGTCTCACAGGTAGAGCAGTAGCACAGCATGTAGCAATTGCATGAGCAAAATTGTCTTTCTGCAGAAGGTCTCTCAAATATTTTGCAAGAGTTGTGCAAGAATTTTAGTAATATGCATGACTAATACCAGCAAAGACCAACTGTCATCTCAAGTAGGATAAGAAGGAAGTTACAGTGAATTAATTACTGATTTGAGCTACATGGAAAGGATTAGAATGGGATTAATAAGATTGTGATGGTTCATGATTGAAACACATAAACATTGTGTTTCATACATTAAAAACACTGAGCTAACATCTGTGATTTAATCCTTATTTGCTCTTTTAATGCAAATTAGTGTTATTAACTCCATGTCATTATGGGGGAACTGAGGTACAGAATATTAGTGTCCAAAGAATGTGCAGTTAAGAAACACAGCATACTTCCTGACATCTAGCGCTTTATACAAGACTGCATTCAGGCTATGGCTACATCTCTGCATTTGCTAAGCACTCTAAGAACTGAGAAATCTATATTAAAAAATCACAAAAATAGTCAAATGGGTATTTTTTCAATAAGACAATAATCATTAGAACTAGCAGCAGGTAAGAACAGAAGGTAATACCTGGATAAGAAACTCTCAAGGGATTGCTTCTTATCTTCTTTGCAGACAATGCCCTCTTTTTTCTGTCTTTCCATGTCTTTAATTCGTGACTGGAAGGTGTCGATCAAATCAAACACAGATTTCATTGCTATAGGTACTTCATAATATTGCTGTTAGGAAAAAGAACAGATGGATGAAAGGATGCACATATTGAGGGTCTTTCTGCATGTATCACAGCACCGTAGGATATATAGAGATCCAAGTATTCCTATTTATGCACAGGTAACAAGGCCTAAAACAGATTTGAAACCATGGAAAAAAGTATTAGTTTTGCAATCAGAGAGCTTTTTGGAAATGACACATTTTCAGTATTTTCCCAATGTGATAAGGCCAGGCCATTGCAGGCAACAAATTGTCATTATGCTCTTTTGTTAAGCCCATGTAACAAAGGCATTGCCCATATGCAATATGCTGTCATTCTGATGAGCAGTCAAACTGTGTTTTAGAATACCAGGTACTACAATAAAACCCCTGCCTGAGGGAGCTCTTGTTCCTACGGTGTTAGCTCAGACACTAACAGAAACCCAAAATAGCTGAAATCCCCTAATTGTAGAAACCAAAGATAACTACCTAATTCCTGAAAAATTCTCTTACTTCCTTTTTCTTGTCCTCCAGCAATAACCAAGTCCTGCATCAGTTGCTTATATGCCCTTATGTTCAAACCTGTAGTGTACAATTTTCTATGTTTTTTTTCAGTTTTTTTCCTATTTTTTTTCCAATGTCTTTTCTTTCAAAGGGTTAAAAACCTCACCTTGACCTTCATATCAGTGTCCGTCAGCACCATGAAGAAGTCATTGTAGGTCATCCCATACTCTTTTCTCAACTCACTGATGAGTTGTTGGTCCACAAGATCTTCATCCTCTATCACTTTCATGGGCTTTTCATTATCTTAACATGAGATAAAGGAGAAACGAAAATAATCATGGAATCACACAGCACTCTGCCTTTAATTTCACCTTGAAAAAAGGTGAAAATTCATTTCCTGAAAGCCTTCTTCCAGCTGCATAGCTAAGATACTAAAAACCCATCAATATGACGCTATGGCTTTAACTGTCCAGTTTTCAGTCCCTGTATTTTCTGAAACAGTCTATCCTGGGGCACGTGCACTTCAGCATTCAATGTTTCTACTTGATTTTAGAAAACCTTCATTGCCTGCTGTTTCCTGGAAAGATCTTTTAGATTTCCTTGTTTGTTTGTTTTCAGTATTCTTATGCATGTAACTACATGTACTAATCATTTCACCAGTTCCTGAAATGCAGCCATTTCTGGAACATAAAATAGGAACAATGTAGGACAGGGGATGGAAAGCACCCTATCCAAATGAAACAGCATAGAGAATTTGGACCAGTAAAATGTAGCTAGAATAGCTTTAGGTTGGCTAGGATACTAGAATTAACCTGGCCGGTCTTAAAAACTTACGTGGGATGTTTAGTAACTACAAAATACAAGAAACTGTTTCGTGTGTCTTGAATACTACAGTCCTAGCTCTTCAGCTTTCTCTATATACCTTGCTGTGGCAGTCCTTCTCCTACATCAGCTTGCTGGTGTTCATTTCTTATTCTAGCACCCTGACAGGAAAAAACTTACTTTTGAGAGTGACTTGTATGTACTTACTGCTCTACCCTAAGAAAACATTCAGAAATATCTAAGGCGACAAAGACCTCTGAAGACAGAGACTTGAAGCTTGTGTAAGACAAACCTGTAGGGGTACTAAGGTACTTTACTTCCCCTGCAGCCAGGGTGTATCATGTCCAAGTCCTGGAAAATGTTTCAGGAGAGAGAAGAAAGCCACAAAAGCTAGCCTGCCTTTCAAACTTGGAAATGATTTCTAGGGAGAAAAAGAAGTTAATCTAATTGCCTCTTTTCGATTCACTACTTGTCACTGACCTCTGCTTCATAAAGAAGGAACATAAAGATCAGCATGAAGAACAGTGGGAGCCAAGACTGACTGCTGCTACCCTCAAAGTCCTCACTCTTTTTGAATTTTCTAGACAGGTCACTGAAAGAGTACAGAGACTTCTCTTTATACTTCTTTGGCAGCTAGACAGGCTGGGAAGGTGAGCTGCTCCTTAGGAATAATTCAGATAAGGCTAAAAAGAAGTTCTGCAGTTTGCTGTAGCGGTACAGTGGCCTGAGAGATTAAGGATTGGCTTTGATTGTAAAGTTCGTACCCTGGGGCTGGTGTTTAGTTGAATAAAGCCCTGTTCCCATGAGCTGGGGAAAAGGCCACATGGCTAACCTGGGGTGAAGAGAAACCCTCTGCCGTGACTCAGTTTTTGTGTCATTACAGTATGAAACTGTGAAATGTTCTTTGCTTTCAGTATGAGCTAATCTTAGCCAAACAGTGTTAATGAGCTGTCTTTTATCTACTGCTTCTAAATGTGTTTGAAATTGTGGACTTTTCTATTGTTGTCACGTATATTTTAGTCCAAAGATGCAGCAGTACAAGTAGACCTCATCATGAAGGGTGCTCAGGCTTCTCATAGCATAAATTCTGTGAACAAAATGGTTTTTAGGAGCTTTTGATGCCTCGGGTGCGGAAGGAGAATGAGCATGAAAAGGTCATGCAAGCAGGAAGGGTAGAGAAGGGGGGGTAAATAGAAAGATATTGATATTAAACTTTTTAAAAAGCTCAGAATTTGATATTTTTTGAAAAATGTAAGGTGTACTTCATGTAAGGTTTAACTTATACTCTTCTAAGTCTCCTGCTTTTCTTCAAGAGGTTGATTTCTCCTGTGAGAATTCAGTTTTTATATACGGTTGTGTGGTTTGGGGGAAAGTTTGGGTGTAGATTAAATTTGGAACAGGCTGGAAGAGTATGGTCTATGCCAGAGTGAATGTCTGCTTATTAGCCAGATTGGAGCTAAATATAATCCTAAACAGCTCACTGACAGGCAGACGGATCTTGGTACACAAAAAGTGACCTCGAGTAACCTTGGCTTGATGTGGAAAATCAAGCTGGTGTGGTCCTGAGCTTTGTGTTCCAGCACACATCTCTTCCCAGGGTCTAGTAAAACCAGATGAACTTCCAGAGGAAAGATGGACTTACAAGCAAAAGTAGCAACTTTTATACTATTTCTATGCCTTCATCCTGCAAAGTATTCATGGTAGCATTAACCTTTAGACACAGACAGCAATGAGATTGTTCACATGATTCAAGAGACACCTATGCCTGAGTGGTTTGCTGGCCCAGGAGTGAAGTCTGACCAAATCCTACTGTGATGAAAGGTTCTCACTGGCTTAGAAGGGTGCTTCCCTGGACCTGACCACCGACACCAGTTGTTTCAAAGCTGCCTCAGAGAGATGCCCAGTGCCACCCATCTATATGGGAATTCTGTATGTAAAAAAGTGATACTAACATAGCTGAATAAGCTACTTTGCACATCCTGCATATTCTGATTTATAGCTGGAAATTTCTAGCTTCAATTACATGAACCTCTTTAAATAGCCAGTAATAAGCAGTCACACTGATGGGTATCTAGCTTTATGGGTAAAGAGAGGCAGTAGTACTTCAAATGGTAAACCTTGTAATATCAGCTTCGCTGATGCACATGTGTGACGTTGTCCCTACCTAAAGGTTATGGTTTAAATCTTCTGTATTAATATCTATTTACCAGTACAAAGGGGAAAATGCACCTGGACCTCCCCTTGCTGTGGAGGAGAATGCTCACTTTGTGGACGTAACAAAATTAGCTCTTAAGCCTAGGAAAGCTGATCCTGGGAAGTAAGGGAACTCACAGCAAGGGGTCTAACTGGCATGCTTCTCTCTGAACTGGGTTTAACCAGTGCATGCTCCTGAGAAATGAAGCTTTACCATGGTCTTGTGAGGAGTGCAAAGGCAAAAGACAATGTTGTGTGGCAGGATATGGAGATAATGATATTGAACTTCAAACCAGAACTAATTTGGACCAAGCTTTGAACATAATCTTAAACAGTCCCCTTCAGCATTTCCTGCCCCCAATCTCCTCTCCTTCGTGACAACAGCCAGTTTGTTTAAGCAGTGTTTAAATTGTTCTAGCCAGTATCTAGCCATCCATGGCTGATGTCTTGTGAAAAGAAAGGGAAGGGGGGCATCATAAAAGGGTAGCCGTTCAGTTAGATGGTGATGATAGTATTCAGTGTATTGGTAGACCTGAGCCTAGTTTCTTCTTTTGGTCCCATGCCCTCATCACATTTTTCTGCCTTTTCACTGTTTCACTGTTTTACTGGCTTTAACAATTCCCACAAAGAAAGCTAAAGGTGCTCAAGTTCCATCACTGGAAGTCTAAACATGGAAAATACCAGAGACACTTATGTAAATACAAAAGGGAGGTAGCTAGCATAGAAGGAGAAAGAATAAGTGTGAAAGTGCAACTGAATCACAACAAATGATCTTGACCCAAGCTGGGGAGATTCCTCCCTTTGCTGTCTGTATTTGCCCACAAGATGGAAAGAAATTATTAAAAAAGCAAAAGAACCTAGCTGGAAGTGGTCAATTTTCATGCTGCTGTTGTTCATGGTGCCAAAAATGGTGATGACTGAAATCTTCCTTGTTGCCATCTTGCAGAAGCTCTCCAGATACTCATCTCGCTGCTGTACATACATGGTGTTGTCCGCCTTGGGTGTTGTGATCAGCTGGTTGATGGCAGAGACAAAAGAGCTTGTTTAGTGTAAGGAATGAAGCAGATGATTATTTTACTGAAGAAGAACTAGTCACTATCTGCAAACCAGGCTTTCTTTATCATAGATCTGTTGACAGCTCTGTAGCTTTATTTTCTCGATTTGTATCTGGAGTGTACATTTAGGCCTGACTGACCCAATCAGCCACAGGAAAACTTTAGGAAGCATGGCTAGCTCATGGCACAAACTCCTCCCATGCCTCTCCACAGTGCTGGTAGAAGAATGGCACTGTATTTCATGGAAAACCATGTACTCTCCTGTTATCCCTTTCCCTGTCAGTCATGCCAGGTCTCCCTCACACTGTTCAGTGGTTCCATGAATCTAGGATCACCCTACTCACTCACAGTGGGAGCACTGGGAACATGGCAGCTGCAGCAGTATCCAGCAGAAGGTGGAGAGGAATGCCTCAGCTCGAGCAATGTAATCATTCTAAGTGGCAGCAGGGAACCACAGTCAAGCACCTGCCACTGATTCCCCAAACACAAAGGGAGTTGGAATCCAAATTTTGTGTTTTAAGATCATAAATAATCACCAGAATCTTTCAACTGCAAACCTATGCTTTATTCTGTAACCAGTTTCATCCTTTTGTAGCTGCCTTCTTTAAGTCTGTAGGGCCTGGAGGCTAGTTTTTATGATATACCCCTTTAAAATCCAGTTCATTAGTGTGCTGAAATGTAAGAGGCATTTCTGGGCTTATAAGATCTCACTCTCATTTATGCAAAGACCTCCTGGAATGACTACAGCATTGAGACATAGAATCATAGAATAGTTAGGGCTGGAAAGGACCTTAAGATCATCTAGTTCCAACACTCCTGCCATGGGCAGGGACACCTGAATGTGATTGAAAGTCAGACACAAAGAGGATTTGATTTCTGGG
This sequence comes from Forpus xanthops, assembly GCA_032466535.1. NCBI lineage: Eukaryota > Metazoa > Chordata > Aves > Psittaciformes > Psittacidae > Forpus > Forpus xanthops. The sequence continues at coordinate 48,764 of JASSUY010007533.1, forward strand.
CCATAACATGTAACATGTTGCTTTTAAATTGCATGGAAATGCTTCAAATGAAAAAAGGATCATGAGAAGGATTTTCGGACTGAGATCAAAACCAGACCACTGTTTTGTTTTGTCCTCCCTCATTTTGGTTGCCATAAGCAGGAAAACACAGTCAAGTCTGAATTTGATCTACTTCATCAAACCTTGTAGAACAAAGGAGGGAATATTTAAGAGGCAAAGCACGCTTCAAATGAAAGCATTGTGCCAGGACTGTTTCAATTCAGGCAGTATATACACTGTCTCTATTTGTATTTGCATGCACGTGTGTATATGTGAATGTGCATATATATGCACATGGGTATAAATAGAGTCTTTATATATAAACTGTCAGTCAGCATTTCATCACTACAGAGAAATAAACCAAGCACGCAAATTCATTAAGCCAAGACTTCTTAACACTAGCAAGACTGCAGTGAAAGCCTCACTGTGGAGAGGTGTGGCTGCTGGTCTCAAAACACAAACTTCTTTTTTTCAGTTTCTGTAGTTGGGTCCTATAGTTGGCATTAACTGAACTTGACACAGAATAGTCTTCAAAATTCTGTATGTTTGGAATTCACACTGAAATCTGCACTCTGAAATCCTTAATGACACGTAGGACTTGACTTAAAAACCCAGGTCCCTCTCAAAAGAGTTTTGGGAGAGGACTGAAACAATGTCCTTGGATACCAGCCTATTAAAGAAGTGTCTGAAAGACAAGCAAAGCATTGGGGAATAATTCAGGCAGAGCCACTTCCGCAGCAGTTTGGGCTAATTCTCTAGAGAGGGAGTTTGAAGACCCATGAATGGCAAGAGTTCATCTAGCTGAAAGAAGTGACCTTATGTGAACTGAACATTTTGATAGGCAGGGATGCAAATAGGCATGTGTGTGTATTCAGAGAAGCTTGAGAAGTTGTTTTCCGCATGTGCTGTGCGTGGTGAAGCAGTAGTAGAGATCAGTCACTGCTTCCACCGATTACTGACTAAAACTTACTCTTCAAGACACTTAGAGCAAGAAAGCTGAGAATGGTATTAGATACTTGAAAAATGAAATGCAGTGTAGCATAATCATTTTTCTTTGATGAGTTTTGGCCCGACAACCTGAGATTATGCAATTCTTTTCTTGGAGATCCAGGTGAGAAGTAGCCTAGTACCAGAAGGTGCAAATTTCAGACCATCTGGAACTTAAGTTGCCAGGACTGTGCTGCTGCAATGAATTAGCAGCCTGACATCTGTGAATTCTGCTTTTGGCTCCTTTTCCAAATTTGTTCTTATTTGTCCTGATGCTACACATATTCTTGGAAACCACAATGTTGAGATATGTGACCAAATTTTAAAGATCCCAAACAAACTTCTGTGCAGTTTCTCTCTCTGAGCTTTTGATTTGGCTAAGTGTTAGTCAGTAAGTAACTTACAGGCATTGTTTGCAAAAGTCAATGAGATTACTTTTCTCCAGCATGACTGCTAGCTCCGCACATCCCATACAACTGAAAGAATGGGGATGGGGAGAAGAAAGTTGCCCTCTGCTCAGGATTGTGGATCATCATCAGAATGATTAATTGAATCCCAGTAGTTGAAATCATATATGTTTGTGTTAGAATATGGACATAAAAGTAAAAGCTACACCTGTGACTGTTGGACAATAACTGTGAAAGAGGGCAGCTGGCAGTAGAATTATTGCAAGAAACCAGCTCTCACAATGATGCTTTTAAAGAACTGTTCTTCAAAGTGTACATTTCAGGGTATGTGCCATCTGTCAGAAAAAACATTCATACTTCAGTTGAAACGGTTTCCTGTCCTGAGTGAAGCAGTGTTTTGGTAAGTTACTGCAAAAACATACAAGACTATTAAACCCTGGGACAAGTAACTCGAGACCATGCAGAGTTTCTCAGACTTGAAAACTTACCATAGTGTTATAGTTAATAAAAACAACAGGAGAAAAAAAAAACAAACCAAAATGAAGTTTGCACAGGATCTCTGAAGATATCTAGGAGATTTGAATGCCAAGTTCCCATCAGGAAGAATGGCATATGTAACAAACCTACCTCAGGGCATCTCATCATATGCTTTTGTGCATATCCTCAGTCAGACATGCTCTAGTATTGCCAAGTCATCCAGCTCGCTTCCAGTTTTAGGACACCAGCCTCAATACAAAACAGGTATGCCAGCTGGCAGAACATGCTGAGCATCAAAATGTGGTAACACTGGCAAGTAACCCAAAGCACTGAATGGATGTAATCTACACTGGGCCTTTGTTTTATCAATCATAACTATACAGATCCTGAGATGTACATATCCACTGGAAACAAAACAATCTGATGGCTATGTGGTTGCTTGTGAAAATGACTAGGAAGAGGTTTTAGCCTAATTCCTGATTGACTGAGGTCCATAAAGCATGTAGGATTTCCAACATGAGTCTGCAAAACCTTCCCTGTTAGAAATAAATGTTTGTCTAGAAATTTTACCTCCTAAATGAAAGCACAAATCCAGAAGAACACAAAACCACTGCAAGCATTCTGTTCCACTTATCCTTACTAGGAGGGAGATATGATTTCATTTAGGTAATAAGATTCAGATGAAGGAGTTACTTACAATGAGCCGCCTTTTGCCTTCAAAATATTCCAGGAGGTCAGTCACTGATTTCCTGGGAGGCTGTAGGAAAGGTTTCTTGTTGGGCTTGGGGAAATCCTCATTCTCAGTCCTGCTCCCCTTCTTGTTCTTCTTGCTACGGTCTTTGTCCTGCTTGCTCTTTTTCTCAGCTTTGTCCTTCTTGGACTGCTTATCACTCTTCTGCAGCTTGTCAGGTCTGTCCTTCTTCTTCTTCTTCTCAGGTTTATCCATTCGCTCATGCTTCTTTGATTGCTTTCCTTTCTTTGGGGGAATACTTCCTTCTGTAAACTCTTCTTCTAAATGCGAACTAGAAGGCTTGCTTGGATCGTATTTATCTTCATATTCATTGTTCAGTATCTTTTCTTGGGCCTTCTTTTTTGGTGCTTTAGTCTTAGTTGGTTTGTGTTGCCCTGGTGTGACATTCAGGTCCCTATGGTTATAGTCTTTTCTGTCAGTTCGATTATCTTTAAATCTACCCACGTTTGCCTTTGTGTAGTGCACTGAGGGTGCTGTTGGGACTTCAGTGAAACTGTCATAGCGGGCAGCTTTGCTTGGTTTCCGTGTGGCTGGCAGGTGCTTCTCCAGGTGGCCACGCTGCCTGTCCCTGCGGTTTGCCTTCCACACAGGAGGGTAGAAGTCCTCAGAGGCTGTGACTTGAGGTGTGGTGGTATCTGAGGCTACTGGAAGCCTGTGGTACTCTGTGGTGGAATGTGACTTTGTGGTCCAGGTCCTCTGTGTCGTGGGGAGGGGTGTAGTTGTTGTTGTAGACCAGCTTGCTGTTGTCACTGCGCGGGTGGTGGCACGGGTGGTTGTGGTGGTGGGAGGGAGGGTCGTGGTTCTTACTGTAGGCAGAGGGGTGGCCACTGTGGTTGTCATTGGTTTCCTCACCAATTTGGTCCTTGTTGGCTGATTATTGCTCTTCCTTGACTCCTCCTTCCTTGCTAACACCTGGACGTGTCCACCACCAGGGGTAGGCTGGGTGCTGCCCCCATTATTGCTTTCCTCAACCACTTGTCCCTCTACCCCTGCTGCTTTGCAAGTCTGGATGAAGCCTTTCTGCCTCATCTTCTCAATTTTTCTGATGGGGCTCTGATCAATGACTTCATACATGGCCTCTAACCTGACTGGATAAGGGTACCTTTCCTCCACCTGCAGAGTTTTCTTCAACAGCACCATGCCAAATTTCCCCTTCTCCAGTTTCAGAAAGCTCATGAGCTTAGGGATGAGGGCAGGATCTAGTGGCTGCTCCAGGACTTTTCCTTCATTGGTTATCCTTCTGACTTTTCCCCCTTCTTCCCCTTCTTCATGGAACAGCACAATCTGCTGGATGTGCCTCTCGGCCAGTTCACAGTAAACATCATTTTTCAGCAGGCTCATCATGAGCCGGTAGTAGCCCTCAGAGGCATGAGGGGCAGAAATGACCCATACCCGATTTTTCCCAGCAAAGCTGGCCAGGATATTGGGGGAACTTGACCCTGAAGGGAAGCGTGCCACCCGTGACTGTGAGGCAGAGGATATCCCTTCATCCTTAATCATCTCAGACTTGGAGTATTTGGCTGCAGCTGTGAGTCTCTGTACCCATCTTGTTCTGGTCCCCATGCCCCTGGCCTGGGAACGTACTTCCCCTTGAAGGAGATTGGTAGGTGCCTTTGGAGGTCCTGAAGAATCCCTCTTGGTGACAGGGTGTCGGGGATTTGCACTTGAATCCCTCAGGGGTGCTCCCGACCTTTTCAGGAGGCTGCTTGAAGCCCTGTAAGCCAGGGGCACTTTCCTAACTCCATGGCTCCCTCCCTCCGCTAGCTTCTCCGTCTTCTCGGAGCTGCACACTAGCCATGCTGCCCACAGCAGGGCTAAGCTGAGAGCTGGCCTCCAGTTCATTGTGCAATCTGCTTGAAGGGAGGAGGAGAAAGAGAAAAAGTTAGATGTTAACAGGATGATGATCTCTTGCACAAGTGATGAAAAAAAGCAAAGCATAGGCTAGCGAGATTTTGTGATTTAAAAGTGCTGATTACACCTCACTCCTGCCTTGGTGGCTTTGTATAGTTTAGAGTTATTTTTGGAAATGCACAAAATAGTTCGTTTTATGCAAAAATGAGATCATCTGTCTGTAACATGACCCTGTCTATCCAAAAGGACACTGTGATCTGCATCCTTCTCTCTCTCTCTCACGCTCTCACACACACTCATGCAAGCATGCACAGAGAAAGGGTCTGGTACATACAGCAGAAAGCCAAGAATTTGACTTAAGACTTACACTCTCAGGGAAGTTTCCCTTCCAGGAATGAGGTTTCACGTCTTTTTCCTTTAAAAGGAGACCAGTGCCATACAGCTTTGCTGCTGTGATTTATCTTTCCGCAGCCCAACAGGTCGCAGAGCCTGCCCGTCTCCCTTTGTATCGTTTAACTTTCTTTTTTCTTCACCTTCTTGCAAAGTGGGATGAGGTAAGCGGCAATTTCCTTTGGGATCTTTGTTTCTCCATTTACCTGCAAGTCTGGCTTTTTGCTGTACTGGTTATCCACACAGGCAGGGATTTCATTTAAGAAATGGTAACTCCTGGCTGCTCGAAGTTTCTCTCTTTTGAACTTCCCAAGCCTGCTTCCCACTCCTTGTTTCCTCAGTCTCGTTTAGCTCCTTTGTTTCCACAGAGGAAATCACCAGCATTAATATATTTTCCAGGCTGAAGAAAAACAGAGGAATGTGATGCTGAAAAAAAAAGAGAACGCTTCCCTTTCCCCTTTCTTCACACTTTGACAAAAGCAAACGGTAGAAGACTCGTCTTTTTCCTTTCTTGTCTGGCTGAGGTCCCAGAAATATCAGGGTAACCCCAGCCCTGCTCTGAACCAGCCTCAGACAACAGTGGCCACTGGAAATGGGGGAAACTTCACTCAGGATTTAACAGCTCAGCAGAACCCGCCTCCTCCCCACTCCGACACAGGGAGGGAGGAGGAAGGCTCTGGGAGCTGAAACACTGCACAGCATCACAGAGCACTTCAGAGGGGGTGACTCCAGCCTTAACTCTTTCCTTCACATGTCCCAGCTCGCTGACGCTCCCCAACCTCAGCTTTCTCTTTCCTCCCATGAAACCGACACAGTATGGATAAAAAAATAGCCCTCTGAGAAGTGCATTTCTGAATCACTGTCAATAACAGCACTGATGTTTAGGAGTTATTGTTTTCTAACCCCATTTTTATTGCCTCCTATTCCCTTTTTCCTTGTTTGCTTTCTGGGAGTTCACCAATGAAATCCTATTTCTCTTCACATTCCAATCAATTTCTCTTGCAGGTCCTCATGTATGTCAGTATAGTCTTTTCTGCAATGTGATCATGGGCATGGCTTTTTGTTAATTTGAAGTTTTAAAAAATCAGGATTTTTATTATTGTACTAAAATTAGAGTTGCACGTATTTCCCATGAATGTGCGAATGTGCCTACAGAGACATGGATAAAGACAGGGTCACGTCCTTTGCTCTCTCTTCATGGTGTAAATGGCACCATTCTATTAAGCTGACGTAAACTGGCACAGCTATACTGCCAGCACCTGCTCTTTAGCTGATTGATGCTGGCTTCAGTGTGTCATGCACCTTCAGTGTAAAACACCACTTAATTGTAGATGATGGATAATACCTGAAAACATCCAAGACCTTAAGAAGACTTGTACTGTATTTCATTTATTTACAGAGATGCTGTTATAACATACTGCTTATTATCTGTGATAACATTCTGCATTTGACCTCGGTTATCAAGGTTGGGGTGCGGTGGGGTGGAATTGTACCTTCTACTTCCCTTACAACTAGTTTTTCAAGGATAAAAACCTTTTCTCTTTCTCTCTTTCCTTATTTACTTCATTTTCACATTAAGTTGCCCAATGCACTGATAAGCATTAGCAGTGGATTTTGCTAATGCGTGTCCACAGTTTGCATTCTGTGGCCAGTGGTTTGCCCTGGAGGTTGGGGAGGATGCTAAATGCCTGTGCTTGCATTAATATGAATGCAAAAATGCCCAGTCTCTCCCAGAGTATCATATCCCATATCCACTGGGAGGTAGAAGGATTGTACCTCTCGCAAGGATCACAAAGCTGGAGCTCTGCAGAGCAAAGATGGGGAACATTTTTCACTTAAATTAGTGTCAGGTTTTCTGGTTTATTAATCTTGACAAAAAAAAAAGTCTCTAAACATTACAGTGTTCCATTGTGGCATCTTAAAAAATACTGTAATTCAAAATGAAGTTTTCATTTCAATGTTTCCAAATTCCCAACTTTATTACAAAGATCTCTAAAAGTAGTGACCCTGCAAAGCTGAAGCCAAGTATTTAATTTGGGATAAATTCATTTAAGAAAAAACAGAACTAAGTGACCTGGTTTTTTTCTTTTTGATGATAATTTGAAACCGCAGAGGCAAAACATCACTTGTCTGCACAAGTCTAATGAAGGCAAAGAAAACACAGCACCTGACAGCAAAGGAAGAAACCAGTTTTCCATATTATCTTTGTTGCCTATCCTATCCAATTATAGATACACTAAGGAATTTCTGTGAAGTCTTTGCTTTCCTCTCCCAACCTGATTAAAGAAAGTAGCATGCTACAGAACCTGTCTTTAATGTATCAAAGGATGATGGAGAAGTGAAGATGACAGATTGTGAGGCAGCTGTAGGGAGGGACTAACACACAATAAGATATGGGGCCACAGGGATTATTCTCAAAGCTGATGTTTGTTTGTACCTTTATCTGAAGTGAGGAATAAACTTGAAATGACTGATGGAAATATTCGGCATCAGAATTTCATAGAAAGTAAATAATTTATAAAAGCAACATGGGATTCCTGGCAAAGTGAACATATATTTTGAAGGGCCAATGTAAGGACATAAAGCAAGAAGCAAAGAAATGCACAAAACTTGCGTAAGATAAAGAACAGTATTGTAGAAGGCGGCTATTCTGTAAGTGGCTTAAAGGTCACGGTATGTAAGCCAATGGAAACAAGCTTTTGGTGTGACATTGCAGCAAGAAGAAAGTCTGCCAGCAACCCAATGAGAAGCTGGGAAGTCATATGTAGTGCCCAAAAGGTGGTTATTGCCATGCACATCAGGCTTTTCAAAAGAATTGCAAAGTCTTCAAAAAGTTAGTTGATGTCTGGATATGATCCTATGGAAATGGTGGTAGGGAAATAGCTATGTGGAAGGCACAGCCACACATTGGTCTTCTCATGCATACACAGGGAAGAAATTCGGAAAGTAGATTGGTTTTTAATCCAGCAGAGGAAGGCAGGAGGATAACCGATGTTTAGGAACTAAACCTTGACAAATGTGGACTTGAAGGAATTGCAATTGCTTGGAATTTTTAATATTGCTCTCAGTTAACTTCTGGGATAATTTCCTCAAGAATGTGGTGGTTTTCTGCTGCTTAGTCTTCAAATCAAGGCTCTAAGAGACCTTCTTGGCAGGACTGGAAGTCATGGCAAAAGGGTGGAATGAGATCCCTATGGACACATCTATATAGGAAATTTGAGATCAAAAGGGCACCCACCCCTGCAATGGGGGTCCAGCCCACTGGAGGCTTATGGAAATGAATTCTATAGCCTACTGAACTGACATGAGCAATTTGAGAAAGGTGGGATGCAATGTACAAAGGCTGTAGCTGTCAGAGTGTTTTAAGTAAGGAACTGAGAGTTAATGCTATGCCTACAAAGGGACAATACACCTATCTTTAAGGATGTCAGTCTGTGAGTCTTTCTATATTCTTCTTTAGGTATCAGATTCTACGTATTGAGTGTGTCAAGGGGTGTGCACGTAACTACACTGTTTCAGGTGATAAAGAATTAACAGCAAAGTCAGCTACCTCCTGAACTAGGATTCTTCCTCAGTCCTACAAAACGTGGACAAATAAGGTAGCAGCAAGAGGGAGACAGCCAGAGGAGCAAGTGGGAAGAGCTTTCCTTTTAAATAGACTTCCATCAATCCTTCAGAGAGTGTGGGAGAAACGGTTTACAAGGCAGGTGAAAGGAGGGAAGGAGCTTAGGCAAACTGGCATTAGCTGCGTTGTACGGCGCTGGGAAGCTGGGAGCTAGATAAGCAGGTGTAGGTTCCCCTGCTGATGCTGGTGGGGGGTTATTAGAGTAGAGAGCGCCAGAGCCTGAATCCTGTGAAGCCAGACATTGCTGATGCTCTGAGAAGGGACAGGTTTCTTGAACCCTGCTGCCTCCTCGCTTTCGTGACAGGAGAGAAGGCTATTATTAGTGATCTGACTGGGGTCACAGCCCAGCCGGCAGCTGGGGAAATAACAACTAGTAGTGTAAACAGGGGAATGGCACTGCAGCCCCCATATGGAAGCAGGAAAAGGAGTCAGTTCAGGGAGGCTTGCAAATGCAGTGACCCATAATAAAAAGAGCAGCGCCTGGTTAGTCGGATCAAGCTCCTAAAATAGAAAGGCACTTTTGATAAATAGGTTGGTCTCATTCAAGTCTTCACTTTTTAAATATACATCTTTTTGAGAAGTCCCCAGGAATGTTGCTTAGAAACTGGTGGCGCAATGTGGCACTTCAGGCTTTAAAAATATTATAAACTTTAAATGTGGGTGTTTTAAACTCAGGCTAAGCCTCCCGGATACTGACAGGGTTGCAGACCCAAAGGTTCAGGCTATGTTTGAGATGAAGTTCTGATGTCTGAGTGTTATTATTGGCCGGTGCTCAAGGTGACCTTGATTTTAGCACCTCTCCTTGTCTGGTTTACAGCGTTTCCTGGTGAGAGGAAGGCTCTCACATAATTCCATTTCTTGTTCTACATCTGGTTGACATCTGGGATGGAACTATCAGCCAGGGAGAATAAAACATCTTCTGGCCAGGCGTGACACAAGTTCTACCCCAAACTGACTGATGCAACTGGTGTTATGTAGACGAAGGTGAAAGTGAGAGCATAGGAATACAAAGATTGCCATCTGCTGGCCTTGCAAACGATGTCACCTACTCACAAGTTGATGGAAGTGATAAAGCATTCCCGTGTACTGCAAATGGTTTCTTAATTGTGCAGCTGCTGAGGGACAGCATTCAGAAATAGTCTTGGGATAGTTACAGGCTGTCAGTTGCAGAAATAGTTGAGAAACAGAGAGCTCGTTAGCTCCAGTCAATGAGTGGGGCCTCCTTACAGCAACATAACACTGCAGGGAAGCTGTACTACTGGCATCTCATGATACTGATGTTCAACACTGTCCCGTGAAGTGTTATTAGTTATCTCTCACAAATCACATGCCTGCACAGCTAAATCAATTTGTCCGTGGCAATAAGCTCACCAGCTGCAAGGGCATGGATTCCCATTTCACTTTTGCACCTTTGCACTAGAAGGCTTTATGCTAGCATAGATCTGAACACTGATCCATGCCACCTTTTTTCTCTGGCATGCTTTCTTTGTCCCTCTCCCTTCCTTTGCCTGGGGGACTGCCAGCCAATGTCAAGCTCTTCTTAACAGAGTGGGAATTCTCTTCTGGCTCTCACAGCTCCACTTTGTGGTACAAAGCAGATTTAAGCTGGTGCTTATGCAACTTCTCACTTTGCAAAAATACTAGGGCTTTCTTTCTTAATACCGATCTTCCAGGTCCTATCTCTTTGGTAACTGTTTTGTCCAAATGCAATCACTTATGGCTTTGCACACTTGGAAGAAGATCAAGTAGAAATTGTCCTGAAATACAATCAACTCATTCACTGACCAGGGAAGACTCAGCTCCTCTCTGCACTGCAGAGGAGTTGCTTTGCAGAGGAACTTCAATGAGATTCAGCTAGAAAACAGAGCCCACTGATTCAAATGGGATCATTCTTTGCATATTTGTGGGCCTCATTATCTGTCCTAAAATACTGTGGCTTTCAAAGCTTTTCCTTGCACCCTGTAATTAAAAAAAAAAAAAGGAAGAAAACAGTATCTATTTTTTTTTTTATTTAAAGCGTTGTTTTGATTATGAAATTGAAGGGGTAGGAATGGAGGAGGATCGTGTTTAAAAACCAGACTGCTATGGTTCAGCAAGAAGAGAGCCTTCCAAAGTAGGGCTGTGCTCAGTGCTTACTCTCAGTGACTACGTGTCAGAATGCTTTGGGGATGAATATAAAAAATTACGAGTTACATGGCTGCACACATTCTTGTCTTAACATTCATTACTAGTCAATGGAAAAGATTCTAATCCTCTGATGGTTCTAAGTCAGAAAAGCACTTAAGCATATACTGATGTTTCAGCTCACTTTGACGCTCACATGGCTCCATGGAGGCAAGGCAAAGCAAGGCAAGGCTGAAGCAGAAAGAGAATTCAATGTTTATGTCCCTTTGCTTCAGGTCAGACTGAAGACAGCTCAAGTCTGAAAGTGACAGCTGGGAATATTATTATGTGCAGATAATGTACCACTCTTCTTGTCAGGCTGTTTATGCTCACTTGCAGACATTCATAGCCTTTGTCTTTCTTTATATGCTGTCAGGTGTATTACAGTGTTTTATCTTCAGTGGAGTCACTCTTTTTCCTTTGTGTGAATAAAGCCCTTGTGTGTTTTGCTCAATGGCAGCCTGTGGCTCTCCCTTGTCTCCTTTGGGCTGAACTAGATCTTCTCTGCCAGATGCTTTTGGTATCTCCTTTGCGGAAGGCTGAGGAGGGGAGAACCCATTGCAGTGAGTGCTCTAACTGGCAAGTGCTCCACAGGCCAGGAGTCTGGAGAGGGGTCATAAAAATGTGGTGCAAATGGTTGGAAGCCCAGGGCTCTTTAGGCCTTTCTTGAGCTAGTTTTCAGCACCAATGTCTACTACCCAAAGCATGGAGAAGCACACTGGAAGAGAAGAAATGGGAAAGTATCTTTTTAAACGCAAGTATTTACAAAATTGAGTCAAAAATCTGTGGAGTCCTTTAAAGCGGGTAAAGATCCACAGCCTCCTTTAAGGGATTTCCTTTGCTCTGGGAAGGCTCATGCCAGCCTTCTGAATACACTGTTTGGGTGGCAAACTGTTCTTCCTGTTTCCTTGCAGAATATTTGTTTCCCTTCTGTGTCTGAACCTACTCACCTGGGAGAGGGAGATAATAACTGGTTAGTCTCATCATTCCACCAGGCAACAAGGGCATGCATATAGTGACCTTCCTGTGCTACTCCTGAAGCAGAAGTATGTGCAGAATGATGTAGGCAGCTGGTTCTTAAGTCATAATTCAACATGCTGGTGAAGGGTCAGTAGCTGGCTATAGAATGGTGCTGACTATTGTGCTTTCAACAAAAAACACATCACGTGGATGCAAAGTGGATTGAGAAGTCTTGAGCCATGACATTGGTCCAAAGGGTCTGGGAAGTAGGGTTTTTTGTTTGTTTTTTAAGGCTTGTGACCCAGTCTCAGCTCAGATTGGAACCAAACCCAAACTGGTGCTGTGTGGATAGCTTTCCACCAGGCCAAAAATGAACAATGTAGTTGAATCCTAATGGTTTCTCTGGCAGAAAAAGCAAAGAATAAGAAAGGATCCTGGCCCCTGACACAGTATATCACATTGAGAGATATGTATGTACATATGCATCTCTTTCCTATTCAGTAATACTGATACTAATTTTTAATCAAACAATAATAGAAAATCTGGGGGTTGAGGTTGCTGAGATATTGCACTTCACAGGCAGTAACACATAAGCAAAATTGGTGCAGAAGGGATTAGGATATACAGCAGAGGTAGGGAGTAATCTCTGCCATGCACAATCAATGTCAGTATCTTTATTCAGGATAAAAAATACTTTTTAAGGGTGGAAGAACTTATGCACATAAATTCCACAGCTCAGTTTTGTACTGCAGGGTGAGAAACATTTTTCACAGTTATTGAAAAAGGACATTCCAGCAACTAGTGAGATCTGGATTTCATTATATATTTTGGGCTACGGTGCAAAAGTACTATCTGCCAGAATAAATGTGGTCGAAGCATGTTTTATTAATATAGTGCTGCTGTTCTTGGATTATGCCCTTGTAGATTTCACATCTGAAATGGTACATCTGATAGGCTATACATTATATAGCATTTCAAAGTTTATTTTTTGGATGTGATTGCCTTACAATGTATAGAGACTATGTATATTCCCAATTTTAAGCATTCACAGACAAACTGTAACTGCCCTTCTCCAACAGATAATTGCTGTCGGCTGTTTCTGAAGCACTTTAGTGCCTGTGTACTAAAGGCACTAATGTTATAGTTCAGTACTTAACAGTGAATTTGATACTTCTGTATGTGCTGTATGATTAGAGTATGACTTTCCAGTCCAGGCAGCTTCTGTCTGAATACATGGGACAAAGTAGTCCAATGGTATCAATGTGTCTGTCTAACTAATGGACAGTCACAGGAGAAACAGTGGCAGAAGGCCTGTGCAGAGCAGCCCTGGAAGACCAAGAAAAGTGTATTTATTCCCCTGTGACCTCACCTTAGAGAGTTATATCAATGGTAAAACCTCCCTGACAATTCATGAACTTCAAAAAGAACAAAAAAGAGAGGGAAATTTGTATAAGGGTTTTCTTCAGAGAAGTAGACGGTAAGGCCTGATGTTTCCATTGCTGGATTTGCTTTCTTATCTTCATGTTAAAGACAGCTTTGTACGTAAACCCAACACATGTGTTTCTGATATATGAACCGAGCTGCCTTGAAATCAATGAAGACTCCTGGATTTTGCTCATATTTATAGGGTACAATTAAGCTAAAAACTTAAGGGAGATCATAGCCTTCCAAAAATTCAAGAGGAGAGAGAAAGGAACACAAAAGTCAAGTATGTTGTGAAAGAGATCCCAGGTGAAATAATTGGTCCAAGTTTTCGTGTCTGGATGTTGTTATTCTTTCCATAATTACTATAGCAAGCTGCTGCTCCCACTGAGGGGAGGTGACCTGGGATTTTTCCAGTAGCAATGAAAATTTAACACACAAATGACCAGAACTGCTAAAGTTTCTTTGCTCGTGTGTGTCAGCACTGAGAGAATCAAGATGTAACAGATATGGTTTTATAAAATACAAGATTCTGAGAGCGTATATGTGTGTCCATGCACTCAAAACAGAGAGCAAGGAACTGAAAATCACTATCCCCCAAGAAGTTTGTCTGAAGTACCATATAATGTACAGGGATATAGACATGAGAGAAACATAATTTAGATATCCTGTTTCTTGCAGATACCATAGAAAGTCACGTTGTTGGAGTAAGGTAGCCTAATTTACACTGATACCACCTTCAGCTGTGAAAGTAGCTGGTACAACATCTACCATTGTAAATGCCACTGTATTTGGACCTCTAGTCCTCTTCAGTGTCCTTTCAACTGAGGTGACTAGTATCAGATGGTTGCATGATGCAGACACTTAGAAAGTGGCCAATTCATTTCATCTCCCATACTGAGTGATTTTCTAATCATCAGAAACATGAGGCCTCATATCCATGTTCTCCAAAACCTTTTGGGATCTGTTACATCTCTGGAGGACGCAAAGGAGATTACCAGATACCCTGTCCATTTCATTTGTTTTCCACAGACTATCCTCTGATTTTCATTTGTGTTACTAGTATAGTTGCTACCCAGATGGAAAAAAAAAGCCAACCAAACCAAACCAGCAGAGAAAGCAATCCAATCCTATTATGGACTAACGACATTGCAATTTATAAATAATACCTGCTGAAATGCACAGGTTTCACACCTCTGCTAATGCTCCTCCTCTTGACAGCTGTCTGCACGTATCAATTGCTAATAGTTGTCTGGTGCTGAAACTGTGATTAACGTGCCAAGACTATTTGTCCTCACCCTTGGAAACGTACTACTACATCTGATAAAATGCTATTCTTGTTAAATGCTAAGTGTTCATTTAAGGAGTAAGGGTTTATGATTTTGTCCATGGTGGCTGTTAGTAGCCTGGCTGTGACCAGGATGCTATTGTACCTGCAATGGAAAATTTGGGACATTAAGAAAATCCCTTATTCAGGGAGATAATAATCTCTGTTAAAGACAGTAGGTGGATAGATGGATGTAAGAGCTCAAGGAACAATGACAGAATGAAGGCAGCAGTGCCAGGCTGTTACAGAAGCTCTCCAGTGACCAAAATTATGTCAGTTGACTCAGTGACAGTGGTGTGGAGTCATCTTAGCAAAGAGGAAGTTTTAGGGATGTTAAAGGAACAATTAGAAGGGAAAGAAAGAGCATATTTTCCTCAAATGTAAGTGGCAAAATGTGATTTTATTCATCAGCAGCAATAAGTAAAGAGAACCCAGCGCAGAAGTAACCTTTCATTACTTAGTTCATTTAAGGCAAGATCTCAAGTTTTTGTGCTAAAGAAATATTTTCTTATTGCTGCACTTGTAGCCAAAAATGTCTGACATCCGTATGACTAACATCTGCATGCCATCATGCACAGCAGACGGTGGGCTATAAAATGCCGAGAAGTTTTGGTAATGGAAAGATCAGCAGCAGACTGGAACACAGACCAGAATTATTTATAGAGGGAGAGATTTAATTCTCTTTGAGAAGCACAGCACAAGTGATTGAGAGACTGAGATACTGACTTATGAGGAGATAGTGAAGGAAGTAGAGATGTTAAGCTTGGGCAAATGAGAAGTCACCAGGCTGAAAAAGGCAAGTCTAGGGAGAGCCTTTTGAGGTTAAGAAGGAGGCGTGTTAGAACTTCACAAGTAACTCCCCAAGGGACATGACAAGAGCTCATGGTGCCCAAATCACTTAAATCTGAGCTGGGCAGAGCACTAGAGGATATCTTGTTGGCAGGGGAATAAGTTCTAGATGACTGTGTTTGCCTTCTGCATCTGCTCCATCTCGTTTTGTCATTCCAGTCCTGGAGAGCATTGGATACATATCCACATCCTGTGTAGAAAGAAGGAAACTAGGAAGCACCCACCTGAGCTTTAGGTGTAAACTGACCCTATGTAAAAAGGAGCCTGATGGCACTGCAGAATAGGCTCAGCTCTCTATGAGGAAGCAAACACCATCAGCAAACTTGTGAGCTAAATGGTAAAGGCATGGCTGTATTGTTTTTCCCTCTCGTATCTGCCAATTCTAATGCCACCACTGCAGTTATGCAGCTGTAACTGAAGGCAGACTGGGGAGCCAAGTGGCAGCGCGGTTGTAATTCGGAGCTAACCTCAGCTGACAGCCCAGGTGAAGTTGAAGTGGGAGATGGGATACCAGCTCAATTCCCAGAGCTCCCAGCAGTGTGGCAAGCTAACTCCTCACTTGTTGTTTTTTAAACTGTTGAGGTTTAATGAGCTGATCTTAAATATTAACAGGCATAACATCTCCCTGTATAATTTTTATAAATTCAGCTACATTACAGGCTTTAAGGGAAGGCAGTGAACAAATCATCTGCTTGACATTAGAAATGTGCCTGGCAGATATTCCAAGTTAGAGCCATATTGGGTATGGAAATAGCCCTAACTTTGACGCTGTCCCTGGTTTCGGTGGATTAGCTTGGCATGAATGAGTGTGCCGCTACACTTGCAGGAGCAACATGTAGGGCTGTTGTAACGAAAACTGTTGATTTCCATTCATTGATTCTTTTGGTCTATTCATATATAAGTTAAACAACCTTAAAGGAGGTAGAAGCTGGTACCAAAGCCAGTTTTAATGACTATGTAGGCATAAATAGGTTTTCTGGAGAGCTGTGCAATAACACAGCAGCCTCATGTTTTGCCATTAAACTATACCATAAGTGTTTTGCAACACCATCTAGTCACACGTATGGATGCCTCCAAGGCATTCAAACTTGCTTTTGTTAATTTTTTTTTCACTGAATTGGAAAATCAGTGGTTTTGCAAGGAAAGTAAATGGTTGCATTTAACAGCAGTGACAGTTAGACCAACAGATATGAGAACAGTATGCAGTCCATAGGATCTCAGCTGTTAGTTTTAGATGAAAATTGTCCGCTGAAGCAATAACTTGTTCCCAGGTGGTATTATATCAGTGTGAGGACTCATGAGATACATATGTCCCTCTGCTTTTAACATCAATTAAAAACCACTTCCATTTATGTTTCATGGAAAAACAGCTCCCAAGTAAACATAGTATGTAAATTATACTGGTGCTCTTCTTTCAGGGTGAATTAAAATACCCATCCCTTAATCAGAAGCCTATTAAAATGGGAGCCTTGCTGAGAAGTTATTGATGGGTTACCCATTTGATGAGCCTGCTACGTAGCAAGCTTCCAAGATTTATAAGTCTGTGACAAATGAGAGGGAAAAAGAATGGTACAGGCCACAGAAAAGCCCATAACCTCCTTCTGTAATCTTTAACTCTCTAGAAAGTCACAAATTTTCCCCCATGCTCTTTCAAACTTTAATATTTTGGAAAGTGTTGAATTTTTGCCGGATTATTCTGCTTTGGAACTAATACTGTTTTCCTCTACTTAAATAATGAAAACCTTATGTTTGAAAAGTGTAATAATTTTGAGGAAGCCCTTATTATTGTGCTGCAAGCTTGTAACTTAATTCTCTCCCTTTCTAATCACCATTCTTACTCTCTCTGTGTTTGCTGTTGTAGGACAGTCCATAACAAGAACTTACTTTGTATCTACTGTATTCTCCCCATCTCGTCCCTTTTGAGGGGTTCTATCCATTTCACAGCTCAGACATTTGGTGTTGTGTTATTTGCATTGAACAGAAAGCTTTGGAACAGCCCCTCAATCTGAACCAGACTCTTCCTTCTTTCTCCTCTCTAGCTGACTGTACAGCTGGAGGACTGCGTGATTAAGGGATGTGCTTTTCTCTCAGCAGCACTCAGCAAAAGCCAGATTTACTCATAAGGAGAAAATGATACTTAAAAACTTTCCACTCCATGTGTATGGGGGGAACGAACACATTCAGATCAGGGAAATTCTCCATCACCTGTGCTAAATACTAATAAACTAAAGTAGGGTGCCCTCTAGAAGGCAGCCTGTAGTTTGAACAGAAGCTTTATGAAGGTTGAATGCAGAGATAACTAGAAGCCCTGTTTGTGCTGTAAGCCTAGTTTAGTCATAAAATCTCTGACCACAGATCCACTTTTGTAGAAGGTAAGTTCCCTTCCTGTTATTCCAGGAAGCAAGTGTAATAACACACTATCTAGCAGGTCAGAAATACATGTGGCTAAGCATTGCTAAATGTTTTTATTAGAATCAAGTGGGACAATGCAGAATAATGCTGCGGTGCCTTCATTTAGTGCATTCACTGACCCATCTGAGGCCAGTGTTTATATGTGGATCTGTACAGACGCATATAAATACAGCCCTCAGTCCCTGTCGCGCCATTCACAAAGGAGCTCTTATGGCAACACGAGTTTTTTCATCCTGTTTCACACATTGTGATCTATTTGAGGGGATAATGTTGTTTATGTCTGTTATTTCCTATTTGAGATCCTAGAACCAAAAGCGGACATTTAGCAATACACAAGCCTCTGCAAGACACTTTTGAAATGCAGCCTATGCCTCATGGCAGCCTTTATGTCAGCCACAGCTTGTGAATACAGAAACAAAGGTGTAGGAAATTTTGTGGGCTTGATCCGTCACTCTTTCTGTTGGGAATAGACTTCAAGAACGTCAGTTCCCCTTCCCTTTCTGTCTGCACAGGACATGGTAAAGTAGGTTTATCTCTTAGCTCTTCTAGTCCATGAAACAATGGATGATGCAGAAAGGAGAAAAAGTACATGAACAAATATTTGGATGGTCATCCACTCTTATGTATTACCTTGAAAAGCTTCCTAAGGATGTGACGCAAGTTCTGTTACTTTAATTGTAAAATGCATGGTGAGTAAATATCTGTAATGTTCTAGAATCACAGAATAGTTAGGGTTAGAAAGGATCTTAAGATCATATAGTTCCAACCCCCCTGCCATGGGCAGGGATACCTCATGTCACCCAAGGCTCTATCCAACCTGGCCTTGCACATCACCAGTGATGGAGCATTCACAGCTTCCCTGGGCAACCCATTCCAGTGCCTCACCACCCTTACAGTAAAGAATTTCT
>JASSUY010007534.1:0-15626 GCA_032466535.1 Forpus xanthops
GCCAAAAATCCAAAACACAGTGCTCACCAGCTACTGCTTAAAGAAAAATGACTGCTGCTCCTGAACCCATGACAATATTATACATGCTCAGGCAAAAACTACGATCATCACCACTGAACACTGATACGATGAAAAGAATTAACTTTGCAATTAGTATGCCCTTCTCAGACCTTGCCTTTTTATCTCCATAATTTCACATTTGTGAAGTCCATGTACTTTGTACACATTTGCGCTATTAGTATAAGATAAAAAGCTTTGGTTTAGGGTGTTCAAGCAAATGAACGTTACACACTTTTAAGCATGTCTGGAGAAAGGTTCTTGCAGATATCACAGATCAGAAAGAAAAGCCAGTAAAAATAATAGTGAGAAAAAAAGGTTTTTAGAAGACATTTACTGCATGGACCAAAAGACTTCAATTCCACAAAAAAGAAAAAGAGTGAGAAAGGTGACTAAGACTAAAACAATAGTAACACTGTATGAGATGTGGCAGGTAAAAGATGATGCAGTCACAATGTAGAAAAGCAATAAGGAAAGGAAAAATAATAAGGAAATAAACAGGCCTATTAAATAGCTGTCTTTCCATTGAAGAACTGTAGGGGGAAAAAAAGAAGGGGAAAAAAACCTGTGCCACAACCTGTGGTGGCTGAAAGGAGTGAGAATATGTGAGAGAAACATCTTGCACACAGCAAGGGCAATGCCAGAGCACAGATTACCCTGCAACCCATGGTGAGGCAGATATCCTATTGCATCCTATGGAAGATCTCACACCAGAGCAGGGGGGTGCCTGAAGAAGGCTGTGACCCGGTGGGAAGCCTGTACTGGAGCAGGCTCCTTGCAGGACTGATGTGCCTCGTGGAGAGAAGAGCCCACAGTGGGGCAGGTTTGATTTGTGGCCAATGCTGAAACAGTCTTTTCCTGAAGGACTGCACCCATGGAAGGGACCCACACTGGAGCAGTCTGTTCCTGAAGGGCTGCACCATGTGGGAAGGATTCATGCTTGAGAAGTTCCTGGACAACTGTATCCTGTGAGTGGGCCTCCACACTGGAGCAGGGGAAGAGTGTGAGGAGTCCTCCATGGAGGATGAAGGAGCAGCAGAGACAACGTGTGATGAACTGACTGAAAACCCCATTCTCCATCCCCCTGTGCTGCTGCTGGGGAGAGGAGGCAGAGAAAATCAGGACTAAAGTTAAGCATGGGAAGAAAGATGGGGTGAAGGGAAGGTGTTTTAAGATTTGGTTTTATTTCTCATTATCCTACTCTGACTGGATTGGTAATAAATCAAAACCATTTCCCCAATTCGAGTCTGTTTTGTCCTTGACAGTAACTGGTAAATGATCTCTCCCTGTCCTTATCTTGATCCACAAGCCATTTGTTCTATTTTCTCTCCTCTGTCCAGCTGAGGAGGGGAGTGATAGAGCAGCTTTAATGGGCACCTGGTGCCCAGCCATGGTCATCCCACCACAGGAGATGTTGACATTGTGTGAAGATTTATGAAAGCAAATGGGTAATTATAAACAAAAGTAAAGAAAGGGTCCCTAGTCTGACAGAAATTTTAGGAAAATAAAGGAGAATCTGAAATGTCATTCATCAGTGGGAGAAGCATATGAGTGAATGAAAGTATTTCCTATTCCATTTGCAATTCCAGACTTTAGATTGTTCTAGTTTTATGAGATGTTAAAAAAAACCCCACAACTGATTGGAGAAATTGCTTTATTTGATCCTAAAAAAAAACATTTTTTTTTTGGTATTCAAATATAAAATATTCTTACAATAGAACTGAAGTAAATTTTTAGATTACGTATTGCAGACTGAAAAACTCAAATATTCAGGTTTTTGAATGTCAGCCCAATACTTTTCAGCTCTTAATTTCATATTCTTCTTGTACCCATAAATATACAGACACACTTCTTTTCAGCTGAAATAGTTTGAGAAAATTAACATGATGTCAGAATATATATCAGTTTATTTCAATTTGTATTTTTCAGTGGAATAAAGAAGAAACTTTCCACTGATCTGTAATAAGGGAATAACAGGTGACAAAAATTTGCCAGTCAAGATGGTTTATAGAAAAATAAACTAAGTTAAATAAATGTGTCTGATGATAAAAGGCAGTGCATAGATGTAAAATACTTACTGAATGCTACTTGGTTTAATATCAAACCAAGCACCTATGTAGCACTGCAAAATACAGAAGCTGTGAAGCAGTTCTGGAGTAGCTGAAGAACTGAATAATTGGCAGACCCTAAACCAGTACTTTTAGCAGAAATTCACCTGATAATGGACAAAAGTCTACAGAAGTTTACAACAGAAATTTGTGCAAATTAGTGCTGGTGATGATGCTACTCTATTTCCACTGGTAATCTAGATAGGAATGTAAAGTAGTACTGAAAATGTCTTAATGACATAAAACCTGTTAGAGTGGTGCAGGAATGTGAGGGCTGGGCAGATGTACAAAATTATATGCGTTTATCATACAAAAAGCACGTGTTTTAATACTGGCAAACCCCAAAAATCAGTGTGTGGCACCAAGGAAGACAAAGATGGGGACAGATTCTGGGGCTCAGGAAGACAATGCCTCTGAGAAGGACTTTGGGCTCATGAGCAAGTAATGGCATTAGAGTTCACACTGCAATGCTGTGGCTAAAACAAGTCCTAAATGTAAAAAGAGAGGAGCAACCAGTGGAAATACAGTTATAATTTTACATTTGTACAATAGCTGCAGGGATACAGATGTTGGAACATTATGTACAGTTCTGGCCATCCCATATTCTTAAAAAGATGCTGAAAAACTGAAGAAGACGCAAAAAAAACATTGCCAGGAAAAATATTCCAATGTTAGGAAAAAAAAAAAGTTCTGCACAGCTCAAGACTTAAAGACCTGATCAAAAAAATGAAGAATAGGTAATCTGAGGATGTCATGGGTGTTTTCATCACAATGAACCACTCGAGGGCTAAAGTGGGGAAAGATACTGTGATGAGCAATGGAGAGTAAAAATGAAATGAATTCACAGGAGAAACAAAGCAAAAGTTTTGGAAAGCCAAAGTAATTTAAGTTATTGGCCCAGAAGTCTTCACCTTATGACTAGCTGTCTATGTGGAAGACTGTGATTTACGGAAACTCCTGATAGACAACATGATATGGAAGTAACTTGATTAAAAAAAGCAAAAACCAAATGAAAGTCAAAAAAATCACCCCCAAAAGCCCAACAACAAGAAAACCACAAAAAACCACAAACACAAACCAAGAAGTAAAACATGGCCTATTTTGTCCTGGGAAAATCGGTCCTGATGATATAATAGCTTTTCTGGAGTTTTTGTATGACTCTCTGATTCTATTTCTATGGATAACAGTTTGTGGAGCAGTCCTAAGTCTTACTGCACATCCAATTTACCTTTCTGGCAGGGAACTGAGAAGAGAGATAGTTGTGTAGCTATTGCCAGAGGTAATGATAAGTGTATCTTACACAAGACAAAGACCTGCTTGCAGAGAAATTTAAGCCAAAATGATGTCTAAGTGCAAGCAGACATGAAGTCATAAACACCCTGGAGCCTGTTTTACCTTTGGTTCCTCATTGCTGTTGCATGGTTTTAAATGATGGGATGGTTGAATTTGTTTAGGGCTGCTGTTGCTCTCCATATGCACATCTGTACCTTGTCATTTTTAGTCCTCCATGGTACTGTGAAGATAAAAGTTTGGTGATATTATTGTCCCCCTTCTGTAAGGAAGCCATTATCCCTCAGAGCTCATTTAAAACTATCTCTGTGAGATCTCCATTGATTCTTAGAGACTTTAGTTAGTGCGTTTCAAAGATACACAACAACAACCTCACAGAACCTGAATTTGTATCTGCAGTAGTTTGCTGTACCCGGAGCTCCCAGCACAATTTGATTTACTGACTTCAGAGAGGCCAGGAGCTTTCAAAAGTTTTTATTTCCCACACCTATACTTCCTAACCTGGAGTCTTGAAAACAGTTTATGCAACCCAACACTGCAGAAAAGGATTTGGGGATCATGTCTAAAATGATTCAGAATTTGACCCTTAAAAATCGTTATTCATTAAAGGTTTGGAATTGTCTTTTTCTTCAGAGAACCGCCAACCCTCTTTTCTTTTAAAATGTCCAAATAACCTGGAAAGCATCAATTAAGTGCTTTGATTACAAAATAATGTTGACTGCACAGACACCCGTGCGTAGTGCTCCATCCCAGCATTTGGCCAACATAAAAACACAGATAAACAGCCCTGTTAAAATCAGTGGGAAAATTTGCCTGGAGAGGTGCTTCACTAAGTTAAAAAGTGTCATCGTATATCAAAGTGAAATTTTGCAGGCCATTGATCTAGAATGTGAGCAAGTTCCATTGGGTATTTTTGAAAATCAGAAACAACATGTTTATTTAATTTAGAAAAATTATTTCCATCCAAGGCTGTTTCTCAAGAAACAGTCCTGACAGCCTAAAATTTGCAAACTTGCTACATATACATGCCAGGCATAACATAAAGATAAATAGCTCAATACTTTGTGATATGAAATCTCACTGAACAAGTATTCTATACTGGATTGTAACAGATATTAAAAGAACTTCTAGTGTCCTGGAAAAATAATTACAATTTTAAAGAGGCAGTAAATATGTATTGTACAGTAATTAGAAAATGTTTCAGTAAACTGTAAAGATTCTTTCTAACAATTTTCATACTTTATCCTGGATTGATTATGTTGTTTTTTTCAAGATTTATATTAAAAAAATACAGTAATAAAAAATAAACTTTCAAAAATAGTAAAACATTGGAATATAGGAAGAGTCAAGGACATTAAGAATTAAAGATAACACCGCCAATCTAGATTTTGACAACAGATAAATAATTGCCATTATTTCAGCTTCTTTTGGTCCCCTGAGGATGAAACCCTTCTCCCAAATGCTGAAAAGGTACACCTGACCTAAATTCTTCCAGATTGTAGACTGAAAAAGCAGAAACCCAGGTCTGTAAACTATCCTTATGTCTGTGTTGTTACACAGGGCAGAGTACACTTTGCAGAAATAACTAAGCGAATTATAGACAGTGTTAGTCTGAGAAGTGTTCAGTCCTGTTACTGCCTGCTCTAAAGTAGTTTCATTGAAGTTTCTCTACGCTTCACTGTTTTCTCCTTTGTGCTTTTTAAGTATACTTTAAACTTGAAATTTAAAAAAAGGTTATTGTAAGGATAGAACAAACAGACAGAAAGTACTCAAGTGGAAGCAAAATTTTACTACAGGTCAGAAACCCCTATTCCTATGTCCATACGATCAAAATTCCTATGAACATAAGATCAAAGACACATTTT
Source organism: Forpus xanthops (assembly GCA_032466535.1). Taxonomy (NCBI): domain Eukaryota; kingdom Metazoa; phylum Chordata; class Aves; order Psittaciformes; family Psittacidae; genus Forpus; species Forpus xanthops. Next base: position 5,321 of record JASSUY010007534.1, read on the forward strand.
GCCCTGAACCAGATATCCTGTATGAAACATTGAACAACAAACAAAAAAATTTCTGTGATTCTTCACCGGAATATTCTTTGAAGATTCATGTTTTAGAGACTTTCTGTATAGGGGTCAATGTCTTTATATTCTTTTCCTTCCTTTCACCTGATGCCTGCTCTGTGCATTTTATGCCCTCTCCCTCCTTCATATTCTTACTCTGGGTGAGTGAAAGAGGTGTTCTTATTCACTTTCTCCTACTCTGTCATTCAGAGATTCAGCATTTCCATTCAAAACTCAAAGGTTTTCATGGTGTAGACCTGAATGGAATAATTGATGGACAGTTCAGTAGAGCTAAAATTGAATGCTATATTTACAATTAAATGCCAAGGTTTCAGTAAGATGCTTGTGAAACATTTTTGTTTTTCTGTTTTGTAAAATCAGATATCTTCTGATAGAAAACCTGTCTTCTGGAAAAATTTCAAGGTTTTCTGAGTTCTGTGCTACGTTTTTGGCTAAAGAAGCTTAGTCAGGGCTCTTTATTTTAATACAGGGTATCAGAATTTATTATCAGAAATTTCACTGACATAAAGGAAAATATTTGGGCCAGGGCATTCGTTGTTATAAAGACTATTACCAGAACTTTCACACTGCAGTCATAACCACATAGTCACAGACTAACTAAATTAAATACAGATTTTGAGTAAACAAGGGTAGAATTTTTGGCTAATACACACAAGACAATATCTTTCTGGAGTTCAACTTATATCAGTTCAGGTTTTTCAGCTGCAACTAGAGATATTTTGGACACTTAACTGTCTGCTTATAAAAAGAAGTTTGCTCAGAAATGAGGGAGGCCAGCGGGCTGCAGAGATTTTGCCATCTTGCTTATGGAGCAATCTCAAAAAAGAAATGGCAAAGAAGGCAGTTTTATGTTTGGTATCTGTATGTTTCCTAAGCCCTCCTTCAGGTTGCTCAGGCATGTTTTTCATGTTCTTTGTCACCAGCCCTCCTGCCTTATTCAGCAGTGAGCCCACATTTTCCCTGCTCTTCCCTTTGCTGCTGGTAGATTCTATCTGGGGAAGCCTTTGCTCATCATCTTCCAGTTGGGCTCTGGCTTTCCTAACCCTAGTCCTGCATACTCAGACAGGATCTCTGTATTCCTCCTGGGTTGCCTGTCTTTTCTTCTACTTCTTCAATTAAAATTCAAAGTTTATAAACTTCAGGTTTCTTTTAAACAATATAGCAAAACATTGTAGAGAGGCAAGAATGAGTGAGAAGCTTAGGCACGGACCACATTTCTTGAGTGCTGATGACTCCTGTCATATACTGTGTTGTCCAGCTAAGGAGTGGCAAACATTAAAAACTTAGCCCAGAAGCACCATTCAAAGCTTCTCTATGGAGGCTTGGAGACTACAAGGAATTCAAGACTTCACTAAAACTATGGCCTGAGCTAAGAGACTATGTGTGATAGGTCAAACATGAGATTATGAAATTTTGGAATATTTTATATGGATATAAGCTGGGAAATACAAACTATTCCTAAAAGGTCTGGCATTAAATGTGGCATCAGTTACTGTGACTTTAGTTCATGAATATGGCAAGTATTTTTTCATACAACCTTATTATTATATGTTTAAGCTAATCAGGAAGAAAACTGAACCCCATATGGGAGTACTGAATACTGGTTGATTCTCCTTGAAGCTGATGATTAAAGAAAGAAAATAAAAGGGATAAACAGATAGTTTTATTCCACTAGAAAAAGTTCTGGGGTTTTGTTGATTTTGGTTTGGTTGTTTTTTTTTTTTTTTAAATCCTTTTCCAGTGCATGGCACTGGATTTTTTTCAGAAGTATTCTGAGGGAGAGACAGATTTTACCACCTGCTTAATGCACACTGGAACAGCTGATTATACTGGAAGGGTACAGACACCATTCAAGACTCTTTCTCAGAGTTTGGGGACAGGACTTGAGCCAAGTCTCTGAAACCCCAACTGAGTGGCTGCACCAAGAGATGCCTTCTGAGGCAGTTGTCTCCTTTCTTTGGGGGGGAGCTTGGTCAGGAGCTTCTGAACAGAAGTTTTGCTGAAAAAGACTTAGCTTTAAGAAATATTTTGGTTTCAGAAAATGGGCATTTTGCAATTTAAAACACATACTATGGACAGATGTTTCTGCCTTGCTCCAAGGCTGGGTATTTTCAAAGCCTGGAGGTGCTCATGAAGATGGAAGGTGCTACATGCAGGTGGAGAGGACCCATCATTACACAGGACTGTATGGCACCCACAGGAGATGCAACAACAGAGATGAGCTCAAGCCAGTGCTTTTTTTTGTGGTCATTGGGAATTGCTCAGAGCTCATTTGTGTTTGAACACAGTGTTTGTTTGGAGAAAGACTTCTGGTCTCCTTCTGTTGCCATCTTGTCCTGAAAGCTTGGGAAAATGAAGGACAAGAATATAGGAGTGTGACATGGTGAAACTCCTCCAGAAGAATGACTTCCTATCCAAAGGATTAAGCGAAAGTTAGCTTTCCTACGGAAGTCCAGGTCTGGAGATGTGCACACTGATGGAATAGCAAATTACTATTTTGCAATTGCATCTAGGAAAAAAAGCATTTTCCATTAGCTGCCTCCATTCCCACTTGCCCGGCCTGGCATAAAGGTCTTGCTCAGTTCAGCCTTAGAGATAGAGGCTCGGGGGGATCATTGGGGCTTCAAAGATGGAAAGAAAGATATGTGTGAGGAGAAAGGGTAAGGGGGTTGGGAGGAGGTAAGAGTCCTGGCATAAATATTTAAGTATTCAAACTGTTGCAAAACTAGGCCTAGTAGGAATAGAAGTAATGGAAATACATACCCTGTGGTTATTTTTTTGCGCTGCTTGTGAAGATAGGAGGTTAAAACAGGGAAATGATAAGTGAAGAAGAGTTATGAGCAGTGAAGATAGAGGCATCCAGGCGCTGGTACACACACATGCACCGGGCAGTAGGCCTGGGGCCATTGCTGAGCCAGGACCCAGGCCAACTTTCCTTTTTCTTCTTTTTTTTTCTCTTTTTTCCTTCTTGGAAGAAAAGAAGTGAGGTTAAGCTGCCCAGGGAAAGCAAAGCTACCATAGCCTTTTGTGGCCTGTAAACTGAGTACAGACTGTCATTGTCAGGCTGTGTAACACAGTCCACTTTTGTTGTTTACTTGCAGCAATGGGTAGAAGGAACTGCTCAAAATCATGTTGGGTGACAGGGAGCCAGGAGAAGGGCTCTCATGGGGGAGGGTCCACTGTGTTCCTGAACTTTCACTTTTGATTTTCAGCTGAGCTGGAAACACGATTCCTTATTGTTATTTTCTTTTTAATGCCTGGATCTGATGCCAGATCCTCAGCTGGGATAAATCAGCTTCTCTTCCCTGTAGCCAAGGAAGGTAGGATGATGCACAGCTATTCAGGATGCAACCTTCCTTGTTTAGAGACCGGAGCTCTTCTTTTCTTTGGTAAAAATCAGACCACCACATCTATGCGCTCAATCATCAAGTACATGAACATTTTTCAAAAGCACAACTTCCCGATGACCCAGAGTGCCTTTAAATAAAGAAGTGCTGTTGGACCTCAGTAGTGTGAAAGGAGCAGTTGAAACCCCTGTCTTGCCCAGCTGTTAAACCTGTGTTTGATTTCTGAAAAACCTATAGAGAAAAAGGGTTAAAGGAGACCATACAAGAAGGAGAAGAAATAAATTGAATGCACATGTGCAATCATTATTCATACTAATGTTCCCTGTATTACTTCATAACACAGCTGTATACACAAAAAAACAGTTCAGTTTGGTTTCTTCCTATTCGAATCTTATTAATTTCTATTTAATGGAATACAAATGTTTGCGCTCTTCATTTTGACGAATGCAGCTTCGTAGTGTATTTGTTAGGCATTAGCTATCATGGTTGTGACCATCTAATACAAATGTCTCTGGGCCTTTCATGGCTCCTGACAGGGCACCTTTTGAGCATGACAGTTGCCATGGAGATGGGTGCAATGCCTATTTGGAAGGAAAATTGGGAGCAATGCTCATTACGTCAAAAGCTACATCAGGGAGGGGAGAAGGAGAATGTTTGCTTCTTGTGCTGACACTTAGCTGCTTGTTTTACCCGCCACCCACACACTTCCATCAAACAATATCTCTTTCAAATGCAGAAGTCAAAGTTTGCATCTCCTATCGTTCCAGCTAGAACAGGCAGGGGCTGTGTGAAATGAATATCATCACGTGCAGGGCCAGGGCACTGCTTGGCTGACTCTGTTACTTCATAACACAGCAACACTGAGCACTCTCAGTTTTTCCCTCCTCCTTCCCTTGGCTGAAGGCTTCACTTAGCTTCTCAGGGCACTGAGGTGCCCAGGGAGGGTGCAGTTGGGTAAATCTAACCACTTTACTCAAAACCAAGAGATTATTATGGGTTGACGCTGGTGAAAGCAGGATTGGTGTCTGTGCAATCACCATTTCCACAGATAGCATAAGTGCAATAACAAGCACAAAGACCATATCCTTCCTGTCCCCCAGTACCCTGTGAAAAGCCAAGGGGAAAAAAAACTTTTTTGTAGAAAAAGAGTCCTAGACCCTTCTGTTTTGAGCTGTCTCTTGCCATGTGCTCCTCTAAAGTCGGAGCATCCTTCCATTAGAAAATAGCTATTGCTATATTTTTCACTCAGTTGTTCTGTTGACTTAGACTTTCAAAAAAAACCCAAACCCACGTCAAAAAAAAAAACTAAACCCATGTGCAAAGACTGGATATCAGCCAAACAGTAGAAGGAATAGACAGCAGACTCACCACCAGGCCTAGATTTGGGAGTGGGAAGGAGTTACAAAGCGCTCAGCTGGGACAATACACAAAATCTCAGTGCCTGCAACATCTGGCTGATAGTCTGTAATGCCCACACTGAATGGTGGGGCTGGCCAGGTGCTTAATCCCTGAAATACCTGGATCCTGAATGATTCCCCTTACCATCCTACTTTGCCTTCTGTGTTTTACAGGGACTGGGTGCCCACAGCAGCATTCAACAATTTGTATTACCCCTGCCTTTAGGATCATGCAGGCAATCCAGAACCTGTTGAGTCCACACCCTAGACGTCTTGGAAATACAACTTCCCCAGCATCTGGATGAATACAAGTTATCTCATGTATGGAATGGGGAAAGGGTGATGGGGTTGGCCTCTGCTTTGCAGTGGGATGTGACTTTGGGGTTTCTATGTGCTGTCAGAGCACTTTTTCATTCTCCTCACTGTGAGGTTGCAGACGTGAAATGTGGTGCAGAGGAAGAGGCAGCTTTGACACACTTGCAAGTTTCCTGGCCACAATCAGCCTGTGGTGTTTCTCACTAAGGCCTCTTTGCACAGGAAGGCTCCTTGGCCGTCTCCCTCTTGCACATTGCTCTGACTGCAGGCAGCAATTAATTTCTAAGGTTTTCTTTACATTAAAAAAACAACCCTCAACACCCCCCCCCAAAGAAAAAAAGCACCATTATGTGCAGCTGTAACAATTCTCCCTCTCCCCTCTTTCAGTCATACGTCAACAGCTGCCTTTAAATTTGAACTTTCTCTACTCCCGCACAGCCTGCTGCCACTTGAACTGCTTGACTGATACCATCACCTAACAGCAGCAGTTATCTTGTCTGGGAAGACAGGTTTCTAGGTCTGAATGCCATAGCTGCACTGGGGGATCAGACATTTCCCATGGAGTCACAAGCCCCAGGAGCCATAAAGCTCATTTTGCACAGGGGTGACAATGGGAGTCCAAGGTAGTGTCCAGACCTCAGTACTCTCCTCTCTCCCTTCTTCCTTTTCTTCTTGTGACATTCACCAGAGCCAGGAGGCCTTGTCTGAAAGGTGCAGGAGCTCTACTGGACTCTCTTGGCTCGCTCTCACCTTGCTCGTCACCTTTCCAGGGCTCATTTAGCCCTATTAGGCAGTTCCTTTTCTTCATTAAGAAGTCCAGCTCCTTCTAGCTTGTGCAACAGGGGTTATCCTCCTGATTAAGGCATTGCAACTTATGAAGTAGGTAATTTTGTCTAAATACTGGTGTGTTTTACAGTTTCATTGTATGCTACATCAAAATATGTAATAAATCCAATATTTATGAATATAAAATAATAATTTCAATACATATTTTATTTATTAACTAGTTTCTCTCTCACTAGATGTAGCTAAAATAATTCTAACACATAAAAAAACAAAATACTGCAGAAAGTTTCAGAGTTAACTCGTGGTATGTGTTTGCCTATGGCAAACATGAAGCAATTTGAATAAATTTTGCTGTCCCTGTTAAGTTACTCTTCCATCATCATAATTTATCTGGCTATCTGATCATTTTGTTTTGTTCAAACTTTAAGCCTAATTCTTTCTCATGATGTATGCATGCAATGGCATGTACGCGTCTGCTAGGTTTAGTGAGAATTACGATTTGTCTCTGAAGAGAGGGCTCTAGACCAGGGGTCTATGTGTTTAACAAGATTTTTATGAAACAACTCTGGACAAGAGCATTTTCTACTAGACCAGTGTAAATTTATTTTCAGTCTTACTGTCTGTACTATTTGAAACCTAACTTAGTTGAAAAACCCTAGGTATTTTTGACAGCTGTTATAAAGTTATCGGTTTAACACTCATATAAAGAAAAAAAACATTTTTAGAATTTTCAGGGTTTCATTATCCAGTTTTGAAGGAATTCAATGTTGAAATTTTAGTGTTATTTTTTTTACACAATTTCGTGGCATTTATGTCAGCATCAAAATCACAAGCAGGAGTCACTTTGAAACAGAAAAGAAGATAAAACTATTAAATGCTAAATAACATTTGTGTCTATGGCTTTTGAAGGTAATTAAAACAACAGAATACTTCAATTAAGTAATTACATGCTATCACTGGTTACACATTGTGAAAAACTGTAAATAATAAGTATAAAAATGAAAACCACATTGCAATAAAAGAAAATAATAAAAAAAAATTTCTGAAAAGAACTTTTGCAAATCATCAGACTTTCCATGTTTCACCTCATGGAAAATTTCAGCTGCATTTGGTTATGTTCTAAATCTCTGACAGTCTTAATAGATGTTAGAGATCTCAGAACAGGAAAATACATGTCATTTCGAAAGATTGCTGCTACAATTAAGTCTGCCGTCTCACAGAGACTCTATTAGGCAGGGAATAAACACCATCCTAAGAGTCAGGGAGAAACTCTGCTTTCCAAACATTCAAGATAACTGATTTTTGTTCTATGGCAACCAGTTTTCGGAAGAAAGATGTTTCAGTTGCCTGTTACAAGCCTCCCACTTGCTTTTGCTTTCTCCTGCTTGCTCAAGCTCTTAGGTATAATGAGTTCACTGAGCTTCACAGAGCTATGCTTCACATACAAGGATCCAAAATCAGTCCTGGCATGAATAATGACCCAAGCCCAACCGGGCCTACAGGCATGTTTAGACATATGTCAGCTTTTTTCCCGGGGTCCTGTCTTCCATTGAGCTGTCATTTCCAGTGCCCCAAACTAAAAGAGGATTGGAAGACCCAGTGGGACTTCACCTTCCCTGACATGGCATGTTTGTAGAGACCTCTATGTCTGAGTGTCATCATCAGCTCCATGATTCTTCCAGCCTGTTTCAGACACCTGCTTCCTGGGGAGGGGAGTGTGCAGCAGTGGGACTCCTCTCCCACAACCACAGTGGGAGTCTGCGTGACTAAAACTGCTGGAATTATGTTCAGGTCCAACATGCTCAACATGCTTGGCAATAATCTGATCTAACAGAGAGGATGGGTGACCAACTCCCTTTGACATTATTGGAAAATATAAACTAACCAAAAACTCTCCTTAGACCTCACAGAGACTTTAATGGTGCTGTGCTGTGAGGCCTCACTCAAATATCCTCTTTTCTGAGCCATAAGGTATTTTACACAGCTAGAGGATGTTCTGAGTGCATCATTTCCCTTGGCACTGGGAGGGCAGGGATTTCTATACAACCTTAGTGTGGTACTCAGACCAAATTACTCCTATCTATTGAAAACAGCAGTATTTCTACCATTGGAATGAAAAAAATAACTTGTAGGGAGTTAGATTTCCTTTTTCTTTGCAGACAGTCAGGGATTTCTTCCATATTTAAATTTGGTCAGTGGCCAGTCTTTATGAGCAGGCAGAGGGATGGAAAACCCCACTGGGGGTCTCAATCTCTCAAATAGAAAGCAGAAATTTAGAGAAAGGGAAAAGATATTCAGATCTAGGAAATATTAGAAGACAATAAATGTTTGCTTTCCCTGAATTTCCAGGGTCTTGCTGAAGGCAGCTTCCCAATAAAAAATAGTCAACTGGAAGGTTTGCTAGGTAAGTGCAGCAGTTACATGTAGGTTTCCTCTGCTTGCTGATGCAACAATAGACCTACTTACAAAGAACGAGGATATCTGGTACAGCTCAAGTGTATGCCAGAGTTCTTCCAATGTGCTCCTGCTACCACAGCCCCTTGCTTTGTCATACTCATTTAAAATAAAATCGCCAGCTGTTGATTAACAACATAGACACATAAAGAGAAAACAGTTACAGTCTGATATGTCTGCTAGGTCTTCATCACTGGTAAATGAAAAAGACCATTGTTTTAGCGGGGAAGATTGCATTCAGAGACTGAAAGCTAGGGTTGCAGCCAGACAATGCAGTAGATGGTGTCCAGCTAACTGCAAGATACCAGTATACAGATATTCTTGAAGAAAGAATTGGGAGAATTTAGGTCTGGGGATGACACATCTGTGAAGTTTCCTTTTCTTGAGTCAAATGGCTGAATCCCTTAAGCAGGATGATACACTTGACAAGCCTTTGGAGTAGTCTCTCCCTAGGCTGGTCACTTTCCCTTCTCCTGTAGCTCTCTCTTCCAACACCAGCATCATTAAGTGTAACTAACTACCTTTTTCACAGCTGAAGCCTAGATATATGCAACTTTGTATATTCTGATACTTCAATCCATTTTCTGGCTACATGGCACTTGTACCAACAATGGTATTCCCAGTTATTCTGGGTTCAGCTATAGCAGTCATTTTTCTCCTTCTTAGTATCTGGAGTAGTGCTGTGTTTTGACTTTCAGCCTGGGGCAGCGCTGATAACACTGATGTTTTTAGTTGTTGCTGAGTAACGTTCAGTCTGACCAAGGCCTTTTTGAGCCTCATATTCTGCCAGGGAGGAGGGGAAGCTGGGAGGAAGCAGAGACAGGACACCTGACCCAAACTGACCAAAGAGGTATTCCGTACCAAAGCATGTCATGCCCACTATATGAACTGGGGGCAATTACCTGGAAGGGTTAGATCACTGCTTGGGTATTGGTCAGTGGGTGGTGAGCAGTTGAATACTCTTCCCTTATTATTTCCCTTATCATTATTATTTTTGGTGGCAGCAGTAATAGTTTGTGTTATATCTTAGTTACTGGACTGTACTTATCTCAACCTGTAAAAGTTGCATTCTTTTGATTCTCCTTCTCATCCCCCCCCCGGAGCAGGGGGGAGGAAGAGGGGGGGAGTGAGAGAGAGACTGCGTGGTTTTCTGAGTTATGACTGGGCTTAAACCACGACACCAGTTAAAGCTGTTCAATCCCTTAAACTGTTGCATGCCTAAGGCCAGTGTTCCAGTTACCCATTACAGAGATAGTTCACTGTAAATCAACTCTGTCCCTTCTAGGCAATGAAAGTCTAAATCAAATGAGAGTAACAATTACATCCTCTTACCTAAAATTCCTTTTTTCTTTTTACTCTAACTTGATCATTCCTCTTTTGATCTGCTCTCTTTTAGAATCATAGAATCGTAGAAGAGTTAGGACTGGAAAGGACCTTAAGATCATCTGGTTCCAACCCCCTGCCATGGACAGGGACATCTCACACTAAACCACGCCACCCAAGATTATGTCCAATCTAGCCTTGAACACCACCAGCAATGGAGCATTCACAACTTCCCTGGGCAACACATTCCACTACCTCACCACCCTTACAGTAAAGAATTTCTTCCTCATATCCAGTCTAAACTTCCCCTGTTTAAGTTCCAACCCATTACCCCTTGTCCTATCACAACAGACCCTAATGAATAGTCCATCCCCACCATCCCTATAGCCCCCTTCAGATACTGGAAGGCTGCTATGAGGTCTCCATGCAGCCTTCTCTTCTCCAGGATGAACAGCCCCAATTTTCTCATTCTATCTTCATACGGGAGATGCTCCAGTCCCCTGATCATCCTCATGGCCATCCTCTGGACTTGCTCCAACAGTTTCATGTCCTTTCTATGTTGAGGACACCAGAACTGCACACAATACTCCAAGTGAGGTCTCACAAGAGCAGAGTAGAGGG
>JASSUY010007535.1:6259-18025 GCA_032466535.1 Forpus xanthops
AAACAGTATTTCCTCCCCAAAAGAATTTCACAAGACAGTGAAGACCATTTTGAAAAGACTGAACATACAGAAGAAAATAGTTCATCCTGTCTCTTTGAAGGCAAAGAAGACAGTATTCTCATCTGTCCAGTTTGTAATTCAGAACAGAAAACAAGTCTTGTGTCATTTAACAGACATGTGGACGTCTGCTTAAATAAAGGCCTTATCCAGGAACTGACAGAAAAAAAAGATTTTCCTATGAAGACTTCCAAAATGGAAAACTCAAACAGAGTTGGTGAGTGTATGCTCCAAGATATATTTGATTATTCAGATTATCTGCTTTTACAATTAAAATAATATGGTAATGGTATACCTCGAACTTTTCAAAAAGGGCTTTGAGATTTTTCCAACAAATTAATTTGAATAAAGGCTATGTAAGGGTTTATATTTTTTTATATTAAACTAGTTTTCATTACAAACTAGGTTTATTAATGCAATGTTAATCACACAGTGCATTCTCATTTGCTACAATATTAGCAAGTGAGAGAGAATTACTGCTTATCTCTGTGAATTGCATATTTGCTGCCCCCCAGCTATGTTCAGAAGGGTGTTTGTAAGGCCACTGGAATTTCAATGAAAATCAGTGAAAACATTTTCAACCTGCATTGTTGCAAAGATGCAGCTGACAGAAAGTTCTACTATGTAATGTGCTGCCAAAAACAGATTTGGTGAGCTAGACCATAAAGGCAGGAGCTGCAAGTCTGTTTTACATCTGATAAAATTTATCATATAACTCCACCTGTAACATACCAAACCAGCAGCATGACTCCAATAGTTTCTTTTTTTTGATGAGGAGTTAATCTTTAGCCATGTTAGAGGATATGTGGGTGTAGTTAAGTATGTACGTCAAGTACTTTGTCAGTAATCTAAATTGGGAGCTTTATAAGAGGAAATTAAAGTGTTAGTGTTAGAATATTCAGAACACAACTAAGACTTACAATATGAATTTTTCCACAAAATAACATTTATAAGCAGCATTGTTTGTTGTGCAAACAGGTTTTGTTTTAAATGAAAAAACTTGCTATTGACAAAAATTATTTCCTCCCTGCAGGATAAAAATTACCAGTTTTTAGCAACCACCTTGAAAATCAACTGAATTATGCTAAAATACTTATAGAAAAAAAGCAAGAAGATTCAAATCAGTCCCTTAGGATTCAATAAATTACAGGCTTTTTGTTTTCTTTCTTAATAATGTTAATATAAACTACAGTTCTCTAACTGCAGATAATGTTATTTACTCCTTCAGATAGATCAAATTAGGTTATGTAAAAAAAAAAAAAGTTACCCAAAACTTTTTTAAGTTCTCCCATGTGTGTTGTTTCTGAAGTGTTACTTCATTATTGAATTAAATAATTTTGGTGGTTTCCAATTACTTTTCAGGAGCTTTAAGCAGAGGTCAGCAATGCACAAATCCATCACAAGGAACAAAAAGGTAAGTTTTTTTTGGAAACTGAGTACACAAGTGATTTTAAAATAATAAAGTTTTGAAATCTAGTGTGTAGTCTTGCATTGTATATTTGAATATCTTACTGGGTTTGGATTTTTTTTTTTTTTCTTTTTTTAGGTCTGGACCAACAACTTCACAGTCAGCATCAAAAAAGGCCAAATCAAGCAATTCCAAGAATACAATTAAAATGTTTTTTAAATGACTGTGTAGCAGTATATTCTATATGAAGTATTTCATAACGTTTTATTCTGCAAATTAATTTAGCATTGATGGTAGGCTGGATTGAGATGCCAGTCACTTTGGAGCCGTTGCATGTAAACGTGTAACATGACGTAAATGTGTAACATGTAAATATGATGACTGACATAGAAAGAGCTGCAGGTGAGGTAATTTTATTTGGTTGGGGGGAGGGTGTTGAGAATAATATGGAGTTTTTTTTCCAGCTGTTCCTTAGAATCAAAATTTGCTAGCACAGCCTCATGAATTCTCTCCGCTGTTCAACAAACAGAACAGCAACAGTAGAGCTGCCATTAAGCAAGCCTGTAGGGCAAGCCTCGTGGAAAGCATGAATCGTTAGCTAAGGTACCATGCTTTGCTTACTGAAGGCCTTCTTCCCACACCTACCTGCCGTCTTCTCCGTTGGTTATATTGGCCATGGTAGCCACAGTAGCTCAGATGGACACTTCCTTGGACAATTCAACACCAAATTTAGTTGAGGTATGGTCTGTGTGCTAACAAAGAAGACCTGAGTTGCTTGATTTGAGCTTATGAATGTCTGTCTTCTCAGTAGATACAAAAATTGATTGGGCTTGCAGTTTCAAAGGAAAAGAGCAAAAACTTAGAGCACTATGAAGCTTTCATTGTTGTCATTGAAAATATCTTCAGTAAGAGTTTGTGGACCAGCTCTGAAGCATTCATTGTGATAAGATGCAGGATGACTTGACTTACTTAAAGAATGTTAATAAACCTGTTGATGGAAGAAGGATTTGTTCAGGTTAGTCAGACTAATGCTGTTTGGTCCTTGCCCTTTCCAGATAGATGGAGTACTTCAATTTTTGTCACAATTGTGCAAATTCTTACTGGTCAGCAGTAAATTTACTCTGAATAAAAGGTCTAATGGTGCAATAACAATATGAATTATGTGCAAATATGCAAGATACTGGTTTTCCTATTATATACCTGTCTCTTTAAAAGTATTTTGCATTCTGAATAAGCAGTGTTTTGTGAGTGCATATGTGGAAGGAGGAAGCTGTAAAGTGCAAATGTTTAAAATATTTTGGTTAGATTTTTTTCTGTTCAAAATGAATTTCTTAAATGTAGAAATCTTATTGTAATAAAATATCAAGAAAAGAATTTATGGTAACAGACAGATTTCTTATAAAATAATGTCAAACAATATATGAAAAACTGGTTTTAATTGCAAAATGTTTAAGAGAAGTTACTATAGAAGCATCTATTTGATTGTTTAACTGTATTAGAAGAACTTTTGAGTTTGCTTGAGTTTTGAATAAATTATATGTTTTAGGTACCCGGGGTAAGTCCAGAATGTGCTTGTTTCCAGACTTCCTAGAATGGTTTCACTATCTCTACCTGCTCATCTGTTTGCTAAATGTCACTGTACCCACAGCTCTGTCACTTGAAATCATGTCAGTGCTTCCTTATCTGCTTCAGACCAAATCAGCTGGACTAGTTCTACTGTGTAAGCTGTGTGGATTTTTTCTGAACTGTGTCAGTGAACATGACAGTTCATGACAGTGAACATGAGCATGAGCTGTCAGAGGTGGGAGCTGGAAAGTTTTGGTAACATAAAAGCAACTGAGGAAACTATGGCTTAAGGTGCTGCTGCTGTTTAGAACATGGGCACCTGTGCCTTTTAGTTTTTACCTATCTGGTTCAATAAAGTGTAGAATATAATTAATGTATGAATTGTATTTGATGTAGAATATGTCATTGTATGCATTTCTTTAAAATGTGTATTTTTTAAATATGCATTCCTTAACAAAAAGTAAAATATGTGCTTGAACAAATTGCTCTGCATTTTGCTCTGGATTCTGCATTTCTCTTAGTTTGTGTCAGTCTTTTCTGTTGTTGCTGGGGCTGTACTCGGAAGAGCCAAGATTGTGGGAAGTGGTTAGAAAATGTGTCACACTTGCTATTTGCAAAGTTTGAAGGCATAAAATGTAGTTCTACTGCAAAGTTAGTTAAGAGGCTAGGGATATGGCTGTGAAAGAGTATTGTATGATTGTAATTAGAACTGGAAACTAACAGCTGGTGTTTCCAGACTGTAAAATTATGATCCTGGTTTAATATTCGCACTGTAACTCATGCTGTGCATGAGGCTCTAAATCGTTTTCTCCTTTGGTGCCAGCTTTGTAGGCAAACCTGCTTACTCCAAAGTTGTCTGTTGTCTCTTACTTCAAAAAGGAACATATCTGTTGGAAACAATGGCTCCATATTAGTAGCCCAGTCATCATACAGGGGAAAAAAAAAAAAAACTCTGAAGAAGTTTTGCTGTAACATTTGATTCACAGGAAGCAAGAAGTGAAACCCTGTGATTCAGCTATGGCTAAATGAGTTACTTGTTCTCGGGGTTTATTTTCAGAGTTTTTTTCAGCTGAATAATATTCATCTACTGGAATTACAGTTGATGAAACTGTCTTATCAGGCCAAGATATATCAGATGTAAAGTTTCTTACACATCACAGCCCAATTGCATCAGAAATGTTTAAAGGAAAAAAAGGACTGAAAAATCTTTTGTATGATAAGCAGAATCTGAACAAATAGTTTTGTTCCAAATTTGCTCAGTTTACAGGCTTTTGAGTCTGTCACATTAATTCTGCTATGGACGTATATGGTGTTAATAATCTTGGAAGTTAAGATGACTCTGTAATTTTATTATGAAGAAGAAATTATAGTGAAGGAACAGAAATGTGCCTTGAATTGTCTAAGGCTGAGTACTGGTAGTACTGCATTCTTCACCAATATTGGAATTATTTCTCCAATATTTATTTAGGAATGTTAGCAATATCAAAGGCTGTTTGTAAAGTCAAATTTAATGTAGTCACTTAAAATAATTTTTATGCTTATCTCAGAAAATCACTGAAGTAATCATATATCAATGCTGGCTTGGGTAGGCCAAAGTAACAGTGGACTTGAAGATAAACTTAGAGATAGGTAGATTAGGTGGATCTTGGTATGTCAGTTCACAAAAACTGAACATTTTTGGATGTATGTATTGATTTTGACTGGACTTCTGCAAAAGTAAATGAAAGTATTGTCTACCTGAAAATGAAGAGTCTGGCTACTGGATGAATGCTGCTATTGCATATGTGTATTTCTGCCCACATCCATGGTAGGAGTACCTCTGTCTCTCGCTTCCCAAGGCTGTGTCAAGTGTGCAAGGGCACAGGGAATGTGACCCCCCTCCAGGCCATTGAACACTGGTTGTCAACAGCAAGAATAACTGCCAAGAGGCATTTTCCCCTGAAATAACTTTTGGCTGTGCAGAGAGCTCCATAACTACCCTGTAATTGGTGACAAGCCACCTGGTTCTGGGGCTCCTGTGTGAGCTGCGATGTCCCTGTGTGTCTGTACCTGTGTACTTGTGGCATTGCTTTTCAGAACTGCCTCTTGTTTGTGGGATGATACGGGAATCCCTTAAGCAACGATGAGGATTACCTTTTTATCTTGTGTATGCATCTATTGGTGCAGATTGCTATTTGCATTTAAGCCTAGAGAACATCTTAGGGGGATTATGCAAGCATGACCCTATTCGGTGCCTATCTTGTTCATAGAACCATTTTGAGTTGGAAGAGCCCTTCAAAGATCATCTAGTCCAATCCCCCTGCAGTGAGCAGGGGCACCTTGAACTAGATCAGGTTGCCCAGAACTATATTCAGCTTGGCCTTGAATTCCTCCAGAGATGATGCAGTCATTAGCTCTCTGGGCAACCCCTGCCTGTGCTTTACCACCCTCATTGTAAAGCATTTCTTCCTTGCATCTAGCCTGAATCTCCCCTCTTAAACACATTTAAAACATTGACCCCTCATCCTGTCGCAACAGCCCCTGCTAAAATGTGTCTTCCTGTCCTTTTTATTAGCCCTTTTTAAGGATTGAAAGGCTGCAATGAGGTTGCTAGGAGTTAAGTCTTCTCCAGGCTGAACAGAATTGCAGAATAGTTTGGGTTGAAAAGGGCCTTCAAAGGTCAGCAAGTCCACCCATGTCAAGAAATACTGTGTAACTAAGTGCCAGATTTCTTCTGAAATGAACTCCCAAGGCTGCTTGGCACCTTTCCCTCCCTGGGCCCTGTGTCCCAGTGCCAGGTGCTGCTGCAGGCATGCCCGCAGGGGGTGCTGGGCCTTGCCTGGGTGCGCTCTGCTCGATGCTTGGGCCTCAAGAACCGGTTTGTCAGAGCCAGTGTAGGGCACCTCCCTCAGCACCCCGCCTGGGCCCTTTCCCTTGGGTGAGGAGGAAGAGGAGATGAGGACAGCAATGAAGGGGCTGAGCCATCTGCTCCATGCCAGGAAAGAGGCCACACAGGGAGCCACTGCAGCCAGCCATGATGGCCGTGAGTGTGTGGGGGTCAGAGGCAAGACTGCCCTGTTGGGCTGCCGGGATTGTGGGGCACACCCCAACCCCCTTTTGCCTCAACCATGGAACAAAAGAGGTTGGGGGGAACAAAAGAAATTAAATGTGAGCTGCTTTATGTGTAATAGAAGATATCAGTGAGGATGTGTGGATGTGGGGTTGGGACCCGGGGTTTGGCACCTTTGCTTTCCATGTGACAGATGAACTGCACAATTCCCTGCTTTACTTGCACCGTGCAGTGGTCTGAGGGGGGTCGCTGGCATTGGTTGCATCCCTGGGGCTTAGCACCTGCCAGCAGTAGCACCCCTGTTCTGGGGGGCACATGGGATTCAGTCAGTCTGGTGGCCTCCTTGCACTCAGCAGCACAGCTCCCAGTGAGGATTCAGCACACAAAACGGTTTGTGAAAGAAAAGCCTGCTTTGGTGTGGGCTGCAATTACTGAAAATACGTTATTTGTACAAACTGAGCGATAGTTGTTCAGCCCTGCTTTGGCCCTGTCCTGTGATCACAGCGTGACAGCCAGGAGCCATCCTGCACTGTGCTTCCTGTTTCCAGGCTGGGAAAGAGGGCAGATAGAAAAGAAACAAATCAAAGTACAGTTGGACTCAATAGGTAGTTCTTCCCATTACTTCTTTGAACTGGAAAACAGTTATTCTAGAAAAAGACGCTTCATGACTTAATGAAATACCTGCTTTGCTCCGATCATATTGTTTCCAGTAACAAAAAAATGTAGAAGGAAACATTACCAAACTATTAAATATCTTACTTCAGTTTCAGAAACAATAAAGTAGAAATATTTTTGTTATTTGAATCTGAATATTGTTAGTATTTCTGGTTTGGTTTTTGGGGTTTTTTTTTTGTTTGTTTGTTTGTTTGTTTTTCTCCTTGGAACTCTTCAGCCAATTCAAATTCCCATTTTTTTTTAGCAATTTTGAGACAATTTAGTGCTTTTTGAGACAATGACAGATTTCATCTTGTGAATGACCACAACAGGAAATTAAGAAAGAAGCAGGGGTAGGGAGGTGGAAAATTTGCATTGTTGATGAGTACTGAAACCTATGGTGCACTCTTACTGCATGGGAAGTCATTCTTATTTGTGTTATTACTGAAAGACAGATTAAGGCCGCTAAAAGATGATGTAAATACTAGGAAAAAAAATTGAAGGTACCTCAGAGCTTGATTTTCTGTGAAGAAGACTCTGTTTGCAGGTCAACAAAGTGATTTACTTTTCTTTTTACTTCCTTTCCTTTCCAAGAGAGAAGACATGTTGGGATACTCATTTTGCCACAGACAGGACCCTCTACAAAGGAAACGAAGTGAAAATTGCTGCTTTATTAGCTCAAAAGAAAAAATGAATCTATTTTCTAGTTATATAGTTAAAATATAACCTGTAGGGCAATGAGCCAGACATTTTGAACGAAGCCAAAGAAAATAACACCCAAAAAAGACTGACAGCCTCAAATACGTAATCAGTTGCTGCTGTCAATTGAAAATAGAGTGATTGCTAATAATGCTTGGTCTGCCAAATCATGGAGACCACAGCTTGGATAGAAAGCTTCCAGGAATTTGTAGTCATAGTGCTGTAATTTCATGCATGAAAAAAATCATTTTTCAAGAGCAGTAAAGGTTGCACTGCCTGTTAGTGCCACAGTGTCTCTGGATTGCCACTGCTCATAATGCCTGAGTTACGATGCATTAAGAAAAAACACACACAGAGCAAAAGGCCTTTATTTTTAACAGCAATTGGCCAATTCATGACTTCTGTACAGGAGAGCAAAGATCAGTTATTAATTCATTGCCAGAACTACAACAAAATGCAGATACAGTAAAGAAATATAATTCTCTCTTTCTTCTTGAAGGCAGTGCAAGTAAACTGTTGTTGCTGAAGCACAATATGTTAATGTTAGAGCTGGAAAGGACCTTAAGATCATCAAGTTCCAATCCCCCTGCCTATGGGCAGGGACACCTTCCGCTAGGACAGGTGTCCTGAGATGCAACAGCATTTATCTTTGCATCCTCATGTAAGATACATGCATGATCTACTCAGCAGCAGCCAGTAGAAATTAATATGGCCGAACTGCAACTGGTTGCAACTAATTGGTGCCCTGCATTTTATATTTCCATGTTTGAACAAAATTGTTTCGAGCAAGATAGTCTGCGACCATTGTTTTACTAGTGTTTGAAATCAAGGTAGTGAAAGCTCTGCTGGATAGTTCTTTAGAGTGCAGACTACAAAAACACACTTGTCTCATGACAAGTGAGATATTTATTCTGCAAAGATCCCTCTTCATCATGCTGATGTTGCTGTCAGCCATTCTCCTTTTCAGAGGCTCTGTGTCGTGTATTCTGTGATTTCCAGAGGATTTTGGGAGGATGCTTTTGTTGTTAGAGGTGATTGGATAATGTTATAGAAAAGCTGAAAACAATTCTGCAAAGGTCCAGTTTAATTTCTAGCTCATTTTGTATAGTACAACTGCAATTATTCCCACTGAGATAATAATCATGTAGAATGCCATCAAGTGAATGTCATACTGATTTTCCTTAGTATGCTCTGCAATTATAATACTTCAAGCTGTATTCTCATTAGGCATTAACGAACTTAGGCATAATGCAGTAGGATGAACTTTCATGAGAGGCCTCTAAGGAACAGATAATTGTTGCAGTTTCTAGCTCAACAGAGACCATTGTCCTCTTTGGTGATATCATTGGACAAGTGGCTTTCAGGCCAAAATAGCCTATTCAGAAGGTATCTAAGCAATTAACTTTTAAAGTGTCATATCCTAGGAAATTAAAAATATCTACTAACATTTTGCTACACTAATTTATTCTAAATGTTTCATTAAATGCTAAGGTAGGAACATCAGACATACTCTGATCTCTTAAGTTAGATAAGCCAGTTATTAGACATTAGAATTTTATTTTCCAAAGTTACTGAATATTATGAGTTTAAATGCACCCTGCAGCTACTTCGGTTGACCAAACAGATATTTGTTTATAGGTTTAGATATTAAAGGAAGGTCCCAATTTAATAATAAATTCCATAGTGTGGCCAAATTTTCAGTTCAAGTACATATCTCTTCCCCCACACCCTCTTCCCACCCCCATGAAACTCCTGAATTGTTTGGTTGTTTTGGGGGGGTTGTTTAATTTTGGTTCTTGTTTTGTTTTGTTTTCCAGTTGGGTCTTACCATTTGGTTACTGGTTTACATTTTTATATATTTTGGTGGTGTGTTCTGTTTTCAAACAGAGCAACTTTTCTAATAATAGGATAAAAATGCTTGAGTTTGTACTGTTTGTTCTATGCTAATAAAATATTTTGGGACCCATTTAGATGGTAGAGCCTTATAAATTGACTCTTGTTCCTGTGAGCAGTGCAAATAATAGTAATCCATGCTGTGAAAAGTCTGCCTCTTTGCGCCTAGAAGATGGAACTCGAATCATCAGCTAGATATCTCTAGAGGAGAAAAATGTAATCCTGGAATGCCTCTATGATGAGAAAAGCAAATGATTCTCATAACGTAATCAGGACAAATAACAGAAAATAAGAACAGTATCATAATTTCTTATGTTGGTCGGGGCTATTTTTTAATAATACAATTTTTTCCTTGTGTTTTTCCACAGTATTGCCAGATGAGAGGGAATTTCAATATGCTGCTAAAATGAACAATTTGGAAACCATGGAAAAACTGCTTAAAAAGAATGTTAATATAAATGCTGTAGATGCTGTGAGTATGGAGCGTCTGACAGATCCCAGATCTGTAATATGACTTCTTGGCATTTCATAGTGGAATGACGGAATGCTAGCCCTATCAACTGCAAGGTAGTGAGGCTGCAGGAGTCCCCACTAGGACCTCATTAAGAAATATTTCATGCATCTAGAATGTTCAGTAGGACCTGTGCAGTGTAGCTCACAGGTCTTTAACCACTAGTCTGTGCATCACAGGAATGAAGGAATTAAGTCCTTCAGAACTAAGGACTTCTGAATTGTGGTCTCTGCTTTACTTTGTGTTCTAATTTCTTGAGTTCCCCATTTTTCAGAGCAAGAGGACTTAACCTCTCAGTCACTTTGAGAATGAATTTATGCTGCTAGCATTACAAATTTCAAGTGTGAAGTGTTTCCATTCAGTATGCATGGAACCACAGGAGCATTCTACCACACCCACTGGCCACAGACTGAGATCAGAGTTCAGATTTACCCTAGAGAGATGAAAATGCATTTCTTGTGCTGACATCAGCTGTAGGCCTAAATTATGAGGATGTATACTCCACAGTGGCAAAACATAGTGCTGTGTTCCACGAGAGAGGTATCTCAACAGCAGTGCAGCAGTCATATTAATCTGGGAGTTGTAAAGAACAGTTTGCCCTCGGTGGCTATGTATAAATCATCTACCCATGAACATCAAGTGTTACTTAACCATCAGTTCTGGAAAACCTTGCTTCCCATGCCCATGTGCATATTTTCCCATGTGGAATTGAGGAAATAACACAGGTGCATTTCTTGTTTATGAGAAAGAAGAAAAAATTTCTCAGTAAACTTTAGAACAATAAGAGTGTTCCCATCAATTACATAGTACTCTAAAAAGTCACTTCTAAAATATTCTTTCTTCCTTATTGCTTTCCAGAACTTAGGAAATCAAACTGAATACTTTTCCAGATCAGCAGTTTGAATCTTCACTCTGTCATTTTCAAATCAGACCAATAGTACATGAGATTTACTAGCATAGCTGCATGGGTGTTGGGCGTTGACTGATTCTCCTGGGGTGATGTAGCT
This sequence comes from Forpus xanthops, assembly GCA_032466535.1. Lineage (NCBI taxonomy): Eukaryota > Metazoa > Chordata > Aves > Psittaciformes > Psittacidae > Forpus > Forpus xanthops. Next base: position 17,104 of record JASSUY010007535.1, read on the forward strand.
TGTACTGGCAAAACTTTTCTTTTGTTCACATTGATCATTCCTGCCCCTGCACTGCCAAGGCAAATAAGCCAGGCTGCTGAAAAGGTGAATTTTGTTGATAGAACTATTTCTGTGCAAGAAGCTTTTTCTGGCATAAATGCATGGCATAAATCCCACCTTTGAATTATTTTAATGCATATAAACTGTAAATTTTAACTTCACATAGATAAGTCAGCTGGTCTGCTTAGATGCTAATAAGAACAAATCCAAACTTACTTTTTAAGTTAACTGGTTAAATCACTTCTATATCCTTGCATGTAAACTCTCAGTGAAGTATGTTAAACCCAGTTTTGTTAACATTAACTGGAAGCAAAACTCTCTCCACTAAAGTTTAATGCAATTTACCCAGTGCTTTTTTAAATTCACACCACTAATTACTTTAAAGGGAAATTAATCAAGTGTTCCTTAGAAGGACTGAACCTATTCACCTGTGTAAAATTACTCTCTGTTGGCAACTGGAAGCTTTCATCTACATACATAATGACTCAGTCTGGCAAGGTGACTAATACTGAGTAGGGGAAGAATCTCATCATACACTGCAGGGAGATAATAAAAAGCAAGGAAGATACCAAAAGCAAATCTAATTGTATAAATCTAGTTCTCAGCTTCTCAAAAGAAACTATATAATAAAATAGTAAACATGGATGCTTTTGTACTGCATGCATCTCCTCTAGGCAGGATATGACTACTTAATCACATTTTGACATGCCAGAAAGGGATGATGCTATGTAGAGAAACTAAATCATTCTGGTTCTGCAAGAAATCCTCAAGATCAATGCCTCAGTTCCACCTGAGGGAACAAATATGCAGATAAAGACCAAGCATAGCTGTTGGAAGATAAATATGTGAACATATACGTATTAACAAGTACATTTGTTAGTAA
>JASSUY010007539.1:0-15983 GCA_032466535.1 Forpus xanthops
TTCTCACTGTCCTGAGGATCTCGAATTTGACCATCTCATGATCGCTGCAACCAAGGCTACCCTGGAGCATCACATTTTCAACCAGTCCTTCCCTCTTGGTGAGCATGAGGTCCAGCATGGCACTTCTCCTTGTTATCTTCTCTATTACTTGCAGAAGGAAGTTGTCTTCCACTCAATCAAGGAACGTCCTGGATTGTTTGTGCCAGTCTGTACCGTCCCTCCAATAGATATCTGGGTGGGTGAAGACTCCCATGAGAATGAGAGCTTGAGAGCATGAGGCTATTTCTATCTGCCTATAGCATGCTTCATCCAGAGTCCTCTTGATCAGGTAGTCTATAACAGATCCCCACAATAATGTCTCCCATCACTGTTCTCCCTTTAACCCTGACCCACAAACTCTGTTGACTGCTCCACTGTCCCCAGACAGAGTTCCATACTCTCCAGCCTATCCGTAACACGAATAACAATTCCCCTTCCCTGCCTGCCAGACCTGTATTTTCTAAAGAGCCTGCTTACTTAACATGAGCTGGAGGTGATCCTGCCCCTCTGTTTTCATGAGACCTCACAGGGAGTACTCTGTGCAGTTCTAGCCTCCTCAAGACAAGAAGGACACAGAGGTGTTGGAGCAAGTCCAGAGGAGGGCCACAAGAATGGGAATGGTACTGGTGTACCTCCTGCATGAAGACAGGCTAAGTTCAGGCTTTTCTACTTGGAGAAGGGAAAGCTCCGTGGAGACCTCATAGCAGCCTTCCAGTATCTGAAGGGGGCCTATAGGGATGCTGAGGAGGGACTCTTCATTAGAGACTGTAGTGCCAGGACAAGGGAGAATGGGTTTAGACTTAAAACAGGGGAAGTTCTGACTAGATAGATGGAAGAAGTTCTCTATTGTGAGGGTTGTGAGGCACTGGAACACCTTACCCAATGTGGATGTGAATGCTCCAAACCTGGCAGTGCTAAAGGTCAGGTTGGACAGGGTCTTCGGTGACATGTAAATCCACCTTTTTTTTTGTGATAATGTTTAAATTGTGAACCTCATGATTTCAGATGTGTTTTAAAACAGTATTATGGTCAATCTCATGCATGAATATATATTACTTAACATTACATAGTCTACTTTGTACTTACAATCACCACTTTTATGAGAAAAATGAAGAGATCCAGAAATAGACTGTATTGAAACCAAATACTCAGTGAAAACTAGCAGTTCTTTGCTTCTTAGTTTACAGGTTTTGGTACAGGACTGTAAATGCTAGACATATGTACTATTTCCATTTCCCAAGTAGTAACTAAAATTGTTGATGAGGTTGAACTTCACATTCACTTTAAATTTCCCAAAGCAGTGAAACTCAGACAGTTTCTGAATTCTAGCCAGATGTGATATGTGGCTTGCCCCCAAGATCTGTTGGATTTCTCACTGACTGATTTTACATAGCCAAGAGCCTATTCCTGTTATGTGTTTGGAGAATCCAACTTGTTCCAATCTGGAACTAAATCTGCAATTGAACAGTTTACTATTTGTATTTATCCAGCTCCTCACTCAGACAGAGGTTGAGGGGGAACAGGGAGGATGCAGTCTCTTCTTATTTAAGGTACAAAAGAATGGAAAAAAGTGGGAGTAATTCTTAAATCTTTTTTCTAAAATGACAAATTTAGGCTAGATAAAAACACACATGGTACATTTCTTCACTCACAGCTAAAGTATTCTCAAGTGCACATTTCAATAGCAAAAAGTCTCAATTCTTTCTATTTAGAATCACCTTGCAGTGCTGAAGCACAGAGGAACCAAAGCACTCAGAGCTTCCTGAGCACTTAAGGCTATGGGAGAAATAGTGTATCACATCTTGAAAAAGAGGAAAAAGTATTGTCTCTTTTTTAAGTGTTGGAATTGATGCATCTACTGGCCTGATACTGAATGAGTTCAAAAATTTCCTTACAGTATAGTGAGTCATGGCAATAGCTGAACTGAAACATTTTATATATTACTTATGTGCCATAACACCTAAGAGCAATAATCACAGGAAAGGATTTTGTGCTAGATATTGCTGTAGCATGGAACAAATGTGTAAGAAGTTCTTTTCTGGACTGTGATTTCTTTTGTCCCAAAGTAAATTCTTATATACTGGCCAGAGATAACAGATAACACAATTACACTGCAGTCCTCATTAGCATAAAAAATTTGATTCTTAGGATCAATTCAAACCCTAAAAGGGAGTAAATAGAGGTAGAATACATGAGTAAATAAAGCCCTTTTATCCATAAAGACCCTACATGCATTGAAAAATGAAGACCCAAACCAAACATACCAGCTCAAATGCACGATACTATCAGCATTCTCCTTAGTGCTGGGTCTATTGTACCCCATCAAAATGTTTTCAAGTGTGTCAGAAAGCTATAGTTCAAAGAGGATATTATACTAGGATCTAGAAGGTGGTGGTGCTGTGACTAGGTCTACTCTCCTAAGACCTTCAGAGGCAGTAGAAATTGGGTAGACTAATCCTACAACAGACAACGGCATTCTAAACTGGGAGACTGTTTCACTTGGAAAGACAGGCATTTTTTCTAAGTGCTGTTAGATGAGCAAAAAAGGCTGAACAGGAAAGAGAAAATAACTATGAGTTGATGTCTACTGTGTACTGAATAAAGAGATGCTTAGTCAGCTATTTTCATGTCGAAGGTGAACTTCATGATCATAGAATCACAGAGTCATAGAATAGTTAAGGTTGGAAAGGACTTTAAGATCATCTAGTTCCAACCCCCCTACCATGGGCAGGAACACCTCATGCTAAACCATGTCACCTAAGGCTTTGTCCAACCTGGCCTTGAACACTGCCAGAGATGGAGCAGTGATGATCCTTCCATCATTCTTCATCACCTGGTGACAGAAATTTTTCTCACAAAAGAAAAGACTGAGAGTTCAGACCATGCGTCAATGACAAAACAGAGAAGATAAAGAGGCAGACTCAGCTGTAGTTCATCAAAGTTCTCTGTTCTTGAAGGTACAGTTTTATTCTTTTCTTGCCAGTAGACCATAGGCATTTTACTTTTTAGTTTACATGGCTCAGTTCTGTACGAAATTATAGGGTATTTGATTCTGTTACATGAAACAAGCCACGTGGTAGAGAAAGTAGTAAAAAAGGGAGAGAAGCCACCATATGATAACAGACTACACTTGCTCAGCAATGTTCATTCCATGAAAGACTTGCACTGGAAATGACAGAAAAGCATACATTAATCTGTAAACCTTTCTCACTATGAGGTCTAAAAAAGCAGCTTATCCTGCTTCAAAAGAGCATTATTCGAGGTCTAAAATAAATATATTTTGTAGCCTAGCAACCACAAATATTTATATATATATATAAATCTGGTCTGACAAAATATCACAGAAATTGTATACCATGAAAAGCATTTTATAGACAGACAAAATTATTCTTGTTGTACAGGGTTGCCATAATTACTTTTTATGGCAGAGTGGAAGTGTTTAGGTAACTGGCAGTTAGCATTAACTGCCTGATAGTCGTAAGCTAAAAACAAGTTGTGAAAAGAGATGTGCCTTGATTGATACTGCATATGCCAGAAACATTTCCTAAAATATTAAAATAGTCTCTGCCAGACAGAAAGTCCTGGATCACTTGATGAAAAGCCTGTTCTGACATGATAGAAGAGCTGCAATAAGTACCTTGAATGAGAATCAAGTAGTCACAAACATTGTTATTTCTAGTAAACTGTGGTTGGCCAAGATTTCTCATGGCAAAAGTTTCCAAACTCAGTTCCCAACTTAATTGTTATCAGAAATAAATTTTCATCCTGAAGAATTTGCCTACTAGGTTCTAGCTATTCAGCTATCACACACTGAATGTTCTGTTCTTTGACACAATTAACTTTATTTTAGTAAAATAATTTTATATAGGCTGTTACCTTAATAACCAGTAACTTAAAAGAAAAATAGTTAAAACTAAGAAGGGATGAGTTAATTTTATGTAGCGATGGTTAAGAAGTAGGATACTGAATACAAGATTCACACTTGTCTTTGAAAGTGGAAGATATTTAGATTGTAGAATCATAGAACAAGCCAGGTTGGAGGGAGTCTTGAAGGATCATCTGGCTTTACCTCTTATGGGAAAGGAAGCATAGACAAGATCATCTAGCATTCTGTCCAATCACATCTTGAATACTTGCAACCATGGAGTCTCTACCACATTCCTGGGGAGGTTGTTGCAGTGAATTATCGTTGTCACTGAAAAAAAAAATTTCTTTTTTTTATCACAATGAAACCTCTCCCAGTGCAACTTGTACCCATTGGCCCTTGTCTTCTTTGTGTGGCTCCTTGTGAAGAGAGAGCCCCTGTCCTCTTTGTAGCTGCCCTTTAGTTACTAGAATACTGTAATGAGATCTCCCTGAGCTTTCTCTTCTCCAGGGAGAGGTGATCTAGCTTCTTCAGCCTTCCTCATGGCCCTTTGATAACCTCCATAGCCTCCTTTGGACCTTTTCCAGTATGTCCGTGTCCTGAATTCTTGGGACCAAAACTGGACACAGTACCCAGGTATGGCCTGTAAAGTGCTGAGTAGAGTAGGGAAGAGCTGAGCAGAGTGGGAAGATGAAGATGATGATTTTAGAAATTGTCACCTTCATTCCAGAGAACAGAACTGGGATACTAAATATATAAAGTTCTGTATAAGGGGAGAAACATCCACAGCTCCCAGCTGCATTCTCTTGAACTCCTGCTCAATGTAGTTTGAATAAATCAGTCCAGTAAGATGCATTTTCACTGTGACAGAAACAAAGACACATCTCACAAGTTCCTTCCTGACAGCCATGAATATAGGTTATATGTGTTGCTTAACATACAGTTTATACTTGCTTAAGTACAACGCAAATGTTTTCAAAATCTTTTGTACTTTGACAGTAACAGTAAAACTAATTACCCATTGTATAAATCTTTTTATGAAAGACAGATTTCTAATTTGGAGTTTGGTATATTTGGGCTTTTAATTATTATTTTTTGCTTTTACTAGCTTTAGAATGCTGCCATTCACCAAACTTGGAAATTGCCACAACAATCCAAATTTTCACATAGTAAAAATATTTATTGCCCTCAGACACAAAATATTTTGTCATTTGTTCAAAATCTCATTTAAATGAGAAATATGATCAACATTTAATCATTTCTTTAGAAAATAACATTCAGACATGCCAATTTTTCCACAAACTATATTCATACTGATTCTAATAAGCTGAACAACTTGTTTTGGCTGCAGCTATCTTTCTTCCATATGGAAGTGGTTCTACTAGCTTTCTTCCAGATTATGTGGTTAAGACAAGGATGTGGAGAAAAGTCCTGTGTTGTTTTTTGTGGCACAAATTCATTTTGGTGACTGAAACATGCAGTCTAAATTGTTCTCAGTAAGCCTGAATCCCAAAGGCACATTTTAGTGCTATGACAACCAAATCTTTACCTTAATAATCTACTTGTGTCCAAATTCACAAAGTATATAACAAATTTAAGGATGCATCACTTAGGTGTATTGCATTGCAGCCACTTTGTAGTGTTGTGCACAAAGGCAGTTTTAGCAAGATTAGGAAGAAAGATGCTGGTGATATTACAGTAAAGATAGCACTCAGATCACTGCAATGAGAAGAAAAAAGGATATAGAGGAGAGTAGAAAAAATTACGATCAGAGAAAAAAACAACTTGTTTTCCTAAGAGTAAAAAACCCCCAAACTTTTGTACCAAATAAAAATAAAAAACATTACTAAGAAAAATCCATAGTTAGGCTGCAATATCACTAGCAGAATGTAGGTCCTTCTAAAGCTCAGCTTCCACCAAAAGGAACACAAGCAGCAGCACTAACAAAAGCAGGCAGTTGTACAAAAAGGACTGGAGAAGGTGTGATCCCACTAGGCAAAAGCATAATCTAAAACTAGTTTATTCTGCTTGTAAAATTTCAGCCACAGAAAGAAAACGGCCAAAGGTTGTGAATGAATGTAACATCAGAGATTAAAATCTTGTGCTTTCCATAGAATTTTATGGTCAAATAGGCAGTAATTTTTTTGTGAATCCAGATAAGCTATATTGTAGAGAAACTTTAAATTGTCAATTCTAACCAGAGTTGAGGATCTGTTTATTTGTTTTGCTGTTAACAACTAATGCATTGAACCAAAAAGGCTTTGAGAAGAGAATAGCTGGTTGTTCACTCAGCTGTTAGCCTGAATGAGCACCATTCTCTTTTCTTTGCCCTGACCATCCATCCAGGACACTGGTCCACCTTTCATACAGACTCGATATACAGTAGAGAAGTTAGGATAAAAAATGTACATTAAGAATTGATTGTTAAACAAGTATTTTACTATGGCATGTATGAGAATATCTGCATGGACATCAGAAGAATAAATTGAAACCGGAATTGACAAATCAAAAGGTAAACAGTTTGCTTCCATAGCCATCCTGGAATACGGGATTTCTGTGTCACCTCCTTGTTCTCTTCAGATTTTGAAGTATCAGCTATTCCACTACAGGGAGCAGAGTAAGCGCTAGTAAGTGAAGAAGATTATCTTGAAAAGGCCAATCACAAATGTAATACATCTTGGTGGAACAGAGACCTACAAGGAAATGAACATCTGGGTGACCATACAGTATCTGGTACGCACAGATTTCTCGCACATACATGAAAAAATAGTTGTGGAACCAGACAAGTGAACGAAGCAACGAAGAACTTCAAATAATTTCCTAAATGTCCCAGTTTATCTCGATAGGTCATGTTTAAAAGGGTATAAAATCATCCAGATTACACTGTATAGTTGTTTTACCATGATGAATATAAAAATGAAGCAATTTTCAAGAACTGGAACAGACTTTTTAAAAGTTTACATGTACTGAGCCACAAAATGGAATATAAAAGAAATATAAAAGGGGAAATTAATTCACAGACACAAAAGTCAGTTTACTGAAGAAATAAACTTTTACAGGCAACAAGGAAAAGGAAAGGCAGAAACAAAAATAACTGTATCCTTGCTAAAAAATAATTCTTTAAAGCATTTTTCATGTGCATCCAATCAAATTATACTTAAGAGAATAGCATTCATATGTGTATATGGAATAAATATATCTCTGTAACTAATGGTGGTAGAAGTGCAAAAGCTTTAAAGACTATGACGAATTTCTCAAGCACTTGAATTCTAGCAAAAGATATCTGAGCTATTTTCAGTTACTTCTGGATCTATAACACTGAGCAGAAAACCTCTGAAGAACAGCCTCCCTTGTGAGAATTTCTGACTTTTTTGGTCAGCTGAAAACACTGAGGTGTTTTTTTCAGATGTCTTCATTGTTGGCCTGAATTCTGAACCTGGAAAAGTCAGTGGAAAAGGCTCTCTTATTGTCTTCAGTGGGATGGACAGCGGGAGACCTTGTAATACACATTTTAGAAAAGTTCTATATGTTGTGAGAATGTTTTAAAGATATTTCTGCATTCTTTATAGCATCAGCCTTTTCTCTTCTTGCATAGTTTTCCAGAAAAAGATGCAAGAGGCACAGAACTTTAATTCAATTGAAAATCTTCTCCATTCTCCATGTGCTTAAATTAACTTCCTAAAGTTTTTATATTGAAACTTCCTCAAATTATATAGCAGTAACAGATCCTAAGGTCATTACAACACCTGGAGGTGTTCAAGGCCACACTGGACGGAGCCTTGGGTGGCCTGGTTCAGTGGGAGGTGTCCCTGCCCATGGCAGGGGGCTGGAACTAGATGATCTTAAGGTCCTTTCCAACCTTAACTATTCCATGATTCTATAATGAGCTTCAATATTTTTAGCTTGAAAGGTGAAATCAAGTTTCAAACTTTAAATGCCTGCAATGCTCTTTTCTTTCTTTTTGAGGCCAGAAAAATAGCACAGATAAATGTGCTGGTTTATAGTACACATGCAAGAAAGTGCATCTACTAGAACCCACAAGAAAATAGGCTATTTAAGAAAAAAAAACCCAATTTTTAAATATTATGATCAAATATAACAAGTTCCTGAAACCATTTCTCTGTGAAAATAAATTGTTTCCTTTTAAAGCTTTTCATTCAATAAAATGTGACGAATTCCATATAGGGAACTTGGCAGATACATAAGTATCACATGTCTTTTATGGCACAGGTCTTACTTTTTTCAAGTAGGATGTCAGACACAGCTTAGGTTGTATGAGCTGAGCTGTCTGCAACTATCCTACAGAAGCAGATCCAGGCAGAATATGCACAGCTGCACCCATACATATTTCCAATACAGTGGAGACGTGGCTGAATGCCAAAGGGGCAGATGACATGAAAGCATTTTACAAGCAGAGTGCAGTGAATGATAATGAAATACAACAGTGTTTTCCGCATTGTAGCCTGGGAGATAACTCATTCCCTACAAACAGCAGGCATCAGCAAGGCCCAAAAAACACTTCAGCTGGTGATACTTCCTGTTGGGTACTTTGGAATGGGTCATGCCAGCAACAGATTACATTGGTGGTGTCCTACAGTAAGTTAACATCAGTCAGCAGCTCAGGCCCACAGATCTGTCCCTCTGTGTGGGATGGGGGGATAGAGTTGGAAAGGCACAAATGAGAAAACTCATGGGTAAAGACAGTTTAATAGGGAAAGCAAAGCTGTACACACATGCAAGGAAAGCAAAACAAGAAATTAATTCACTGTTTGCCATTGGCAGGTGGCATTCAGCCACCTTCAGAAAAGCAGGGCTCCATCACATGCAATGGTTACTTGGGAAGACAAGTACCATAACTTCATATGTTCCCCCTTACTCTTTGCTTACCCTAATCTGTATTGCTAAACATGCATAAGGTCATAAAATATTGAACTTTGGTCAGTTGGGTTCAACTGTCCCAGCTGTGCCCCCACTCAAATTCCTGTGTACCTCCAGCCTACCTACTGCCAGGGCAGTATGAGAAATAGAGAAGGTCTTGATGCTGTGCAAGCATTTCTCAGCAACGGCTAAAACATCAGCATGTTATCACCATTTTGGTCACAAATCCAAAACACACGCAAGCTATTATAAAGCATCTTCCCACTTTTTTCCTATACTTCTTTGTAGGTCCTCAACAGGGTGCACTCCCTTCAGAGAAGTACATGCTCTCGGGTGGGCTCATCCACAGGTCTCAGTCCTTTTAGGAATGTAGCTCTGCCAGAAGCTCGGTTTAAGGGGTCAGCTTTGGCCTGTGGAGGGCCTATTGTGGAGCTGTCTGGAAGCATCTGCGTCCTGCCCAGGGCAGCCCCTGACCTACCCCCACAGAGGCCAATTTGGAAACTCCTTCTCACTCCCAAACCTTGCAACTTACATCAAATACAGTTATGTATCATTATGCTATGAGGTTTATCCATTCCTGTTTGATGGTTTCCCTTAGTACAAATGGATAGGATCAAGATAGATGCTCTTCAAGACTTCTGGCCTCTATCAGGAACTAAATAGTCCAGAATAATGAGTAATCAATTTCTGAATTTCCAGATATAATACCCATGTGCATGTGGAAATTTCATCTATAAATCATAGTGTTCTTGTAGAGAAAGTTCCAAACCCATTTGACACACATCACTCTATTTTCTCATATCTTAACATGTCATAACCGCAATAAAAAACAATTTTCTCTGAAAGTTTTGAGGCTTCTCAGCATCATTAGTAAAATGCTGTAAAATTCTGTCTGGTTTTACTACTGGCATTATCATAAACAATGCCTAGACTCAGAGCATTCAACATTTGAATCAGGGACTCACTGGGGTCTAAAAGAATGTTCATATAACATGAAATAATGACAAAAATCTTCCAAGTAACTCTGATTTTAATAAATCTTGAATCAAGATTTTTTTTTTTTTCCAACCTCTAGACTTTTAAAAGATTCTTCCATCACTAAAATCTATTTCTGTAAAATGTCAATTAATAGACAATTTAAATATGTCTAAATTGCTACTGGGTTGCTATGCCCTGCATGCATTTTTGTATTAAATCTTATTTTTCTTAAGGAATATACTTCTATTGTAAGATAGGCAAATGCCACTCAGAATCTCCAAGGACCATGACTACTAATCCTATTTAAATACACAGTACAGTTTCTTGATTCAAAGTAAGAATTAGAAATATTCCAGTTTGCTTTTTCCTTCATTTCTGAATATTCTAGGAAATCAGAGTATATTTCATAATCTTCCAACTCAACACTATCAGACATCAATTTCTGTATTAATGCCAGAACTAGGCTCCTCTGAGAACAGTTTTCGTCGTCTGTAGAGAGTCCTATCTGATTAGGTCATAAATAGAAAGTTCTACTTTATACAAATAAGGAAGAACTCCCTTTCATTGTTGGCTGTGATATTTAAAATACAGGGAAGAATTATTATTCAGAGATCCTATTTCTATGCTGATCACATTCCCAAACACATGTAATTTAAGCCACAAATACATTTAATATGCAGACACAGTTACAGTTTAATATTAGAACACAGCTAAGCTAGGCAAAAAATAATAGCTATTTTTCAATAACCAGTGTTTACCATTCTTATATGAAATATACAAGCAGGTAAATGCATCAACTTGCAAGTTAGGAAAAATGCAACTGATATGGACAGAAAGCAATATTGGCTTCTCAGATAGACTTCCCAATTTCAAAAGGAAGACAATACAGAAATATGCTTGTGGTAATTTTAGGACTACAGCTAATGAGGCACAGTTCTGTTGCTGCCTCAGTGTTCTATTCAGATCACAGGGCAGTTACAAGAGGCAACATTTTCAAAACTAACTAGTGAGTTTTGACTGATCATCTCGAGCTTCCTGATATCAAGTTTCATATTACAGTGATGTCAGAAAACCAAGTCTCTGAGAAATAGCTCAGCTACTGAAATACTGTACATCAATCACTTGAGAGTACATACTTCAGATCATTATCATGTGAATAGTATTACTTCCTTTTTCCCTGTTTATCAGCATCATCTTCTTAGTCTATAAACTCCTTGGAGAGGAGTTATTTCTTGCTGTGTATTTTGCACAGTGAGGCTTCGACCTTGCATAAGATTTCTGGTTTCTTCAGTATGATTAATTATAATTAGCAATTAGAACAATAATGAAACACTTTGGTGTTCCATGCAGGACTTAAAACCAGACAGGCATTTTCATTTAATTTTGTAATGCAGGATTTATCAGTTAAAAAATAATCTACAAATCCATCTGGAGGATAAAATAAAGTGGATCCACATTTGTACTTTCACAGAAAACTGCTTCAGACCTTCTCATATGAAAAGGAGTCCACATTTGTGTTAATTTCTGATTTGGCATAAGGCACCATTGGCTAGATTTGGTGATGGCAGATGAGAATTTTACAGTAAGAGATGCCCAGTTTAATACATTTGTGAGCTCTGAGTCATACAAAGGTACTCAGAAAATAATGTATTCCTTTAATTTTTTTTTTTTATTCAACAATAAATGAATTAATGGTAAAGTGTGTATTTTATTATCTGTAAAAATGTCAATAAAAACTGCATAAGTCTATGGAAATATATACACTATAAAAAACTCCCTATGAATCACAGCATCTGTGACAACTCCCTCCAAAATGCTAGGAAAAAATGTTAAAATGAACTGGACAAAATATACAAATGTTACAGTCTGTTGACTGACATACACTGCACCTAAAAGACATAGAATCTAACTTTGTTTCATGGGATTTTGTACCACTGACTTTAATGAGAAAAAATTTGTATTATCATGAAGATATATCATTGTATAAATTACCCTGATTAGCTAATTAGCTTACTAATAACTTCAACAGAAACATTATAGAGAAGGAAAAATTAAGAGGCATTTTACCATGAGAAATATTCACATAGAGAAATTCCTTCCACGTTATCTTGTGTACTGTGTCAGTAAAGTGCAGTAATTTATAAACAGTAGTCTCTCAATCTGCAGTGTTGTTCATTTTAAAATTTTAACTACAGACAAATAGGAGAAACCAATGCTTACTTTCCAGCTATGTGCATTTCAAATAATAATGCTTTTCAAAATAAAAAAAAAAAAGCCTTTAAGAATTTTACGAATTTATTTGCAAAGAATATATCCTAAATTATAATAATATTTTTTTTCACATGTAAGACACAAGTTGAAAGTGTTGCTGTAAAAGAACATGATTCCTAACACATCTCTTCTATAAGCTACCTCTGGCAAGGGCTTACCACTGCAGTTCATTGCAGCATCTTGTCATCATCCAATACTTCTCTCAACATTTTAAATCTGTGTTTCTCAAGCAACCTTCTACAGAGGGTTTTTTAACCTCATCAAAACAAACAAAAAAAAGAGCAAAATGCATGTTATGGTTTGTCTGTATGTCTCCAGCTCAAATAAAATGTCACTGTAGATTGTACAAATCACTATGAACAAATACAGTCTTCAAGCCTGGTGTAAAACATCCCCAGATAAGACTCTAAGACTATCAAATGCAGCTTTGGGACATGCTTTTTGTCCCCTTCATCTTTAAGCTCATAGCTCAATCCAATTATCCACAATTTAGCCTCTGCCAGCAATTTGTGTACACTTGTGTTGCAGAGGAGATTTTTTTGTATGACTCAAGTGTAAAACTTTAGCTTACAAGCCAAAAACATCTTCAAAAGAAACCCATGAAATGAAATAGTAAAAGCAAGAGACAGGACTCTATGATACAAAAAAATTACAAAACCCAAACACTTTCTAATCGCATATATTAACTTTCACCTCAGTAACTCCTTTTAAACTAAATCTGCAAAACATAATACACTTACTGTTCTCATCAGAAAACAAAAATTTTGTATATAAAAAACTTTTCTTTCAACAAGAACAGAACTGTGGAAAATTTTGGGTAGATCTATGAAAATTCTGAATTCTAGAACGGAAACCACTAGGACCTAAAACAAATGAGTAGTTTTCCAGAAGCTTAATGCTTGTTTGTGTATCACTTTTCCACATTATTTTCAGAAACACTGGAGTTTAAAACACAGTATTAGACCTTTGGCTCTAGCCGACTAAGGCCATGCAGAACAATCCAGACTTCCAGAATATTAGCTTAGTCCTTAGGATACAAGGAGAGAAGTTCAGAAGAAATATTTTCAGGTTTTCATGGCATACATTGTTGCAAGAAACCAATTTGGCAGCTAAGGACTAAATGACCAAGAAGCTTTCTTTAGCCCTTTTTACATTCTAAGTTTCTCACACCAGGTGAGGTCAAATGAGTTTCTGTTGACTTGATTGTGCTTGAGGATTCCTCAAAATACAGCCACTGGCCTTTAATAGCTGTAGACTGCCACGAGAACAAGACTGTTTGGTTTAGCTTTTGGCGTCATCCTGACATGCATTTCAGATTTTGACTTGCATTATTTTGGCTTGGTCACATGCTTTTATACACAATACTCTAACAATTTTGAAGTCACATTTATTCTAATAAAACATTCCATGAAAAAATATCCCAAGAAATCTCAGAAGATTTTCTATTAGCAGTGATTCCATTGTCCATTATAATGGTTCTGGTCAGAGGTTAGTATCTCATCTTGAAACAGAAATTACGTACAAGATTTTATTAACAATATTTCATCTTGTATACTGTTTGAATACACAGGCAGCAAAAGGAGTTTTCTACTAAAACCCTCAGATTTCAGCCACAGTGCTAAGTTATGTGATAGGACAGCACTTGAGGGGCTAGCCTAATTCTGCTAGGATCACCTATGCAAAAGAAATAAAATCAGTGAATTCCAGCAGTAACTTCTTAGCATTCTATTACTACTTCAGGGAAAAATTAAAGTCCATATAGCAAAAGACGCCCAACCAGGATTACACTGTGTCACACTAACCCCTGGCTGTTGTCAGAGTACATCGAAGCTATTAGATGCATTCGAGAGGGGACGCCTGCAGCGCCTGATCAGGGGGAGACTCGGTGCTCAGGAGCGTCAACTCAGAGCAGCAACAGGCACCAAGGGAGCTTCAAATCCTCGACAGGGCTTACCCAGGAGCTGGCAACTCAGCTGACAAGAGCAGCTGACTCACAGGGGACGGTGCCAGGCGGAGCAGCACCAGACCTGACTGGTTAAGAACCTGCCCCAGGGAGAGCGGGTTAGAGGCAGTTTGCGTGGGCAGGCGAGCGGGATGTTGAGCACTTGCCCTGTGACCAGGACTCAGTCTGAGAGGTCTCCTCTGGCTGCCCCAGCGGTGGCCAGGGTAGACACCCAGACAGAGCCGATGAGAGGGGAGATTGCAGTGCAGAGCTCAGGGTGTAGAGGGAGCCTGCACTGCTCTCCTGAGAGGAGGGTGCACAATGGGCAGGGCTGCACTCTGTGCTCCCTGGTGGAGGCACTCCTGCGGCAGGTGGCTGAGCTGCAGGACACTGTCACTAGGCTGAAAGGTGTCAGAGAAGCTGATTGGAAACAGCACTGCTTGCTCCAGGACCTGACTATGCAGGAGTCTCAAGTGTCTTCTGTCGCTCATGCATGAGAGGAGGCCGCTAACCTAAGAAGCTGGGAAACAGTGACAAAAAAAGAAAACAAAACAAAAAAAAAAAAACAAAGACCAGAAAAAGAAGGAAGAGGACAATTAAAAGCAAGGGCCTTCCTCCTAAATCTTTTGTTCCTACCCAGAATCACTTTCCTGTCCTGCAGGGGACTGATGAGCAACCACACTCCCACCAGGAGCAACCAGCTGATGCACTGGTAAAGATCACAACTGATACTGTCAGGAAAAAGTGTCAGGCCGTAGTAGTAGGGAACTCTGCTCTGGAAGGAACCCATCTATCAGCCTGGCCTATCAGGGGCTCAGATCAGGGATGCTGCAGAGAAGCTGCCTGCTCTAGTTGGTCCCACTGACTATTGCCCACTTCTAGTGACCCATGTGGGTGCTACTGATATAGATAGCAGTAGCCCAGAGAACATTAAGAAGGACTACAGAGCTCTGGGAGAAGTGGTTAGGAGCTCTGGAGTGCAGATTATCTTTTTGTCAATTCTCCAGAATACAGGCAAGTACCTTAAAAAGGCTAGGAGAATTTGCCACGTTAACAAATGGGTAGAAGGGTGATGCTATAGTCAGGGGTTTGGATACCTTGAACATGAAACTCAAATTAGTAGGCCAGGTATACTGGGGGCTGGTGGAGCTGGTCTGAAAAAGAAAAGGAAGAGCGGATTTGGTAGGAGACTTGCCAGACTGATTAAGGAAGCTTTAAACTAGATGTGTTGTTGGAGAGGGACATCATTCCATCCCAACACACCCAGTCACTTGCCAAGACTTATAGTAAACGTTCAGAGCAATATAGAGATATTTCAGCTGCTCCGGACAATGAGCCAGCTTCAATTGGAGCTCGGCTCAGATGCCTCTATACAAATGCCCATAGCATGAGGAACAAACAAGAGGAATTAGAGATGTGTGCACATCTGCAGGGGTATGATATCATAGGCATCACAGAAACATGGTGGGATGGCTCCTATGACTGGAGTGTTGGAATGGAAGGTTACAGGCTCTTTAAGAAAGACAGGCATGGCAGGCGGGGAGAGGGAGTTCCAATCTATGTTAGGGATAGGCTGGAGAGTATGGAACTCTGGGGCCAGGTGAGCAGTGGACAGAGAATTTGTTGGTCAGGGTTAAAGGGAGAGCAGCGATGTGAGACATTATTGTGGCGATCTGTTATAGACCACCAGACCAAGAGGACTCAGTGGTTGAAGCACTCCATAGACGGATAGGAACAACCTCATGCACACAGACCCTTGTTCTCATGGGAGACTTCAGCCACCCTGGTATCTGTTGGAGGGGTGGTACAGCCCAGCACAAGCATTCCAAGAAGTTCCTCAATTGTGTGGAAGACAACTTCCTTCTGCACGTAACAGAGGAGCTGACAAGGCAAAGTGCTGTGCTTGACCTTATTCTCACCAAGAGGGAAGGGTTGGTTGGAAATGTGATGCTCCAGGGTAGCCTTGGTTGCAGCGATCATGAGATGGTCAAATTCGAGATCCTCAGGACA
>JASSUY010007542.1:0-17041 GCA_032466535.1 Forpus xanthops
CTGCCCATAGCAGGGGGGTTGGAACTAGATGATCTTAAGGTCCTTTCCAACCCTAACTATTCTATGATTCTATAATTTATGTGCAGTCAATGCAGACTGACAGTTCAGCTGTGACTCTGTCCAGTAGCACAAGATGGATACTAGTAACAAACCCATTACTTCTCCAATAGCACCCTTCAGCTCCTATATACACTTGCCACTCATGTTAAATGACTACAGCAGACCCATTTATACCTATGCTCATGAGATGACATGTGTTTGTAGTAAAAAGGAAGAAAAATATACTACTAGCACACAACTCATTGTGAGCCATTTTAGACACGTGTAACGTGGTGAGTCATACCTTGAAAGTGCCTGTTCTTCCTTGTTTCCTCTAAAGAAAATTCTGTTTAGTGAAAGGTTTGTGTTTGATGAGATGAAGCTGACTTTTTCAGCCCACCTTCTTCGTCCTTTGGAATTAAATATATCAGATATGTTAGCCTTTTTAAGTGAAGGAGTAGTGACGTATTGATCCATTTCAGTCAGAGAAGGTATCTCCTCAACATAACCATATGAGACAGCCCAGTCATTTTGATTATGCACTTTACCTGACTGAAATGGTGAAGACTTGTTTGCATATAACCAAGAGCTCTGCAACTGGAGCCAACTGTTACAGCAGACATTACACTGGTGCCTATATATGTCATGAAAGGAAAACGTTCAATCATTTAAGCAATATGGTTAAAATAATAGCTGAAAAAATATTGCTTAATCACTCTGCATAGGTGTACCACTCATCTACTCAGAGCTCAATTCAAGTACACAATGGAAGACTATTAATGAGTAATTCCTTAAAATCTGAACAGAAATTTTATGGCTTGATAGTCAGATTTTATTGGGCACTCAATGCACTCTTTGAATATAGCTAAAAAAGCAGAGCCAGTTGACTTGCAGATGTTGCTTTCGTTAATGTGATGTATAATAGATTAAAGTGATTGCCATTAAATCAAGCTTCACTAGATTATCTGGCATATTTAACAAACAGTCATTTTCTAGGTAATGATGACAAGGTGAGTCATCAGCATGACACTTTATAGACAGAAGTAGCATTTTTGTGCACTGAAAGACAGTTGGCTCCTCTATCACCTTTAGAGCTCAACTTTACTTTGAGAGCTGCTGCTTAATGATATTTTGTCTTGGTTAGTGTAAAAGGGTGAGCAGAGAATACAAGACGAGGTGAATGTATCCTTAGAAGCCTTTTCTTTGTGAAATTCTCTCCATACTACCCTCAGAGACAATCATCTCTGTCTTGCTCTGGGTGTGACCACTTATACCTCCCTGAAGAAATATAGCTCAAGGATAAATTCAACACGTGGTTGTTTCAATCTTTATTACTGTTATCCCTACAACATAACAGCATGAGGCCCAATAACTTTTTCTCTTAAGAAGTTGGTGCTGAGATACAGGCATAAAAGGTAACTTTGAAAAAAACTGGATGAGAAGATGATGTGGTTTTACAAAGCTGTTTGCACTATTTTTCAGCAGTTTATTTTTCTTAAATGGCCAGTGCTCTTTTCCCTCCACTTCCCTTGAATTTTTGATATGTAAGCTATGAAATGCTCTATGATTTTCAATATAACCTTGTGCAGTGTACTGATTACAGGGAAAATGTAAAAATGTGTATACCATAGGGTTGTTCAAACAGTAGGTGTCCTTGAAGAAAACATTTCTGTCTTAATGGAATTATACTGATGAAATCAGCTGCATTATAAATAAATATTCATGCATGATAAGACCTTGGAGATAGTTCCAGTATGTTCCTAGATAAAGTCTAATACAATATTATAGAGGACAAAATCTCCTAAGGTTCATGGTAGGCATCATCTGTTATCCTAAACATCCATCTCATCACTGCAGCTCTGCAAAGATTCGTACTTATTGCACAATATTAATAACAGCAAATGTGCCTATATTGTGAAAAACACAAACTAGCTTTATTTTCCATTACAAAAAACTACCAGTGAGGATCCATTTATAAGAAGAACTGAGATACCATCATTTAGACAAAAGATTCATTTTAAAGGGATGCAAGAGCATTATACCCTTTTTGTAGCAGTTTATGCAGTATCTTCAAAAGGAGAAACTGTCTTAAGAGAACCTTGGAGTTTCACAGGTGAACTTTCAAAAGAAAGGAGACAGAAGAATTATGGCAATTTTGAAAGTCATAGATCTCTATGAGTTAATTTCATTTTAATCTCAGACTTCTTAGACTAGGTGCCTGTGCATATATTTATCCAACTGTGTTATGAATGCACTTGGGAATTTATAAATAAGTTCATTATCGGACCCAGCTCAGCTTCCACAGGTATATTCAGGGATTCAAATGCATCATGGACAAAGCAACTTTTACCAGGCAGCATATAGCATGTTACCCAACATCAATACATGGGCATGAGGTAATTACCCTCCTTCCTAACCATCTTCCCTCTAAGCAAATTTATGTCTGCTCTTTGTCATCCACTTCACTAAAAGAATATTCGCAAGAAACACTGAGTGCTGCTGAAAATCCTGCCCCAGAGGATTATATTGTGGAACCTTAAAGTGAGTGTCAGTGGGGACTGCAAATTAATCTGGTTAGGTTTATAACTGCCATTTTAGTGTCCTTGTAGATTCATCTTAAAAAAACCAGAATCTTCCAGTTTCATTTGTTCAGAAATATCTAAATGTGACAATGTCATCTCTGAGACTTTCCTTATTCTGTAGAGACAGTATTCTTCATTTCGACCTGTTAATACCCTCATCAGTATGCTTTATGTTCATCAAAGTATCCCAGTGGACAGGAAATATGTAGCGAATGGCTTGGTAAGCCTAATGTCCTTTATCCCATGCTTGTTGAGACATTAGATCTTCTTCATATCCCCAGTGCATCAACTGTTATTTTGGAGGCAGATTTTAAACCTCTTATTCACAGAGGCTTAAATCCTGATCAAAACCTGCCTGAAATCATCAAGGCATATACTGTCTGCTTAGCCCCTTCAGAAGATGCACTTTTCTGCACGGTCTGACTCATCAGCCTATTCACATGTTGATACCTTATTAGAATGAAATAAATAAAGGAGCCATGCAATGTAATGGGCCCAGCAAGACAAGATTTTATATCCAGCATATGTTCTGCATGTAATACTCATGGAAATCGGACAAGAATTCCCTTCTTCCTTTTTCCCAGGCAAAATAGAACTTCTGTGTTCTATTTCTGCCTCTATTTCCAGTCTCCAGGCTGGCATCTGGTGGCATAGATTACCAGAGAGGTCTTGAGGGAGGAGGTCAGCCAGGGGCATTGCCAGGGACTTCAGCAGCATAAAGCAGCTACAAAATTCCCTTTGCTGGCAAACCCTCAGCTGGCTAGACCTTCACAAAGAATGAACTGTGCACTGATTGGTGGTGTTGAAAGGATGGACAGGACATGTGCTGAGAGAATTCTCTCAGCAGCATCCACTTAGCATATCTTTTAGGATGAGCTTGGTAGAGGTTACATGCGCTTCACTGTCACCCGATCTATCTTAAACCGTCCAAAAGAAGCCAAGATCTGAACGAGCCTTTACCTACCCTTTCATCTCCACAAGCAGCCTTCAAGGAACAGCATTTGGAGGCATGCCCTGAAGGAGGCCATATTCATTGCACAGAAGTTGTGTTTATCCTGAAGCTCAGTCAATATTTTTTTCCCAGTTGGGTGAAATCCACAGGGTGTTACAGCACTTTGAAATAATTAAAATTACCTAATAAAAATTATTATTTATTGATGTTACACGTTAATAATGAATACATCAGTGGCATTGCTATGTAACAGACCTTTGTTTTCAGAAGGGGTTTTACATGCTGAGCTTTAGCAGAAGAGCCCACAATGCATAGGTGAAATTAGCCTATCATTGTTGAAAGAGGGATCCAAGAACAAGAAGGGCAAAGGAGAACACATTCCTACAGTCCAGAATTGAGACAACTACAGTTATAGCACATAAGAAAAGACTGTGAGATCTCACTGGAAAACTTTGCTGTTACCCAGTTTCTAACAAATGCCAAATTCTTTTCCTAAAACAGTCAAACAGAAAACCAACCCAAGACCAAAACAATCATTCCCAATAGTGGTGAATGCAGATTTTTAAAAGATTAAACCAAATAGATTTATTACAATCAAGATTTATTTCTTAAATTTCTTGTGTAGAGGCTTCTGCATCACAAACAATAAACAAAGCACTATGCTTTCATACCTCTTAACCCTTGGGAAGAAGCAGGTAAACAATTACAGAATAGTCCACTGAAAATGAAACCACAAAGACATGATTTCCTTTGCAAAGTGGGTACTTGTCAACGAAAATATGCTTTTGGAAGGGCAATTTATCAATCAAAACCCACTTAAACTACCTATGTGTTCTTATGCAGAAGAAATACTGTCAACATTTTATAAAACCTGGATTAGGTACTTGTGATAGAATGAAGCACATACAAGATATGCAGTTGCTTCTTTGTTGGTTTTCTGATTCTTAGGTGATGTACTCTTCTTACAACAGAATACTCTTCCTATTTTTAATTCATTAAATTTACCAGAGAAAAAGTACCATTTTGTATGAGACTCTTCTCTGTATCATTCTTCTGTTGATAAAAGCTTGTTATGGTTTATGCAGGGTTTTGTTTGCTTGAAGAGAGAGTCTAACAGCACATAATGTAGCATATATGATCCTGCTTTGATTATAAAGGAATTTCTTTTTTTTGGATACCTGCTGTCAAACCCCACAGATCTCTGCATGCACTTTTCCACTGCTAGCGATCATTACAACAAAGGAGTGAAACAGAATATCAGGACACATTGTTATACTATACGAGGACATTGCTTATAAGTGTACATTGTGACAAGTGGTTTGGGTTAGAAAAATATTCTAGGTAAATATTAAGCAGCTATATTACTCCATGAGTGTTGGCTAATGTTAATCAGACCTGTATTATGGTTCTTTCTATTCCACCAGCTGTTTATGTCAAGCTTGGGGTGGTCATAGCAATTAACATGAGTAATATGCATCATCCTCACAACTCAACCACAGATTCTGGCAATCACTCATACAAATGACCTGAAAGAGAAAACCTGCTTCAGACGTTTTACAAGCCAAATGCCTGCTCTTCCAGCTGAACCCACATCAATCGTAATCTCACAAAAAATTCTCTGAACTCACTTTTAGGAAAAGCAGTTTTGTTAATCATAGAATCGTAGAATGGTTTGGCTTGGAAGAGGCCTTTAAAAATCATCCAGTCCAACACCCCTACAATGAGCAAGGATATCTTCAAATTTATCAGGTTGCTCAGAGACACATGAAACCTCTTTGTAAAAAATGTCTTCCTTATATCTAGTCTAAATCTATCTTCTTTTAGCTTAAAACCATTACCCCTTGTCCTATCAGTACAGGTCCTGCTAAAAATTCTCTCTCCATCTTTCTTGTAAGCCCTTTTAAAATACTGAAAGGCTGCAATAAGGTGTCCCCAAAGCCTTCTTTTCTCCAGGCTGAACAGCTCCAACTCCCTCAGCCTTTCCTCATAGAAATGCTTCAGCTGTCTGACCATCTTCATGGCCTCCTCTGTACTAGCTCCAACGGATCTGCATCCTCATTATGCTAGGGGCCCCAGAGCTGGACACAGTACTCCATGTGAGGGCTCACGACAATGGAGTAGAGAGTCAGAATTACCTCTCTCTACCTGCTGGCCGTGCTTCTTCTGATGCTGTCCCAGACATGATTTGCTTTCTGGGCTGCAAGGACACACTCCCAGTACCCCTAAGTTCTTCTCTGCAGGGACTGCTTTTACGCTTTTCATCCCCCAGCCTGTATTGACACTGCACTTGGCTGCATTGACCTTTATGAGCTTCACATGGGCCCACTTGATACATGAGAAATAAGACAATTATTGATAGAAAACAGGAATATAAGAGGATCTAATCTTTGCATGGCCTAAACTCAACGATAAAATATAAAAAAAAAAAAAAAAAAAAAAAAACCAAAAAGAAAAAAAGAAACAAAAACAAAGAACAAACAAACAAGCCAAACCAAACCAAACCAACCAACCAAAACAAAACAAAACAAAAAAAACCCCAACAAACAAAAAAACAAACAAGCCACCCAAACACAAACCCAGGAAGAATAGGCTGGCCACCTGTCTAACTATTCTCCTTTGGCAGTTTTCTCTGTCAGAGAAGGAGCCAGGAGAGTAAATTTGTTTTTTATTGTTGGCAGGGCAGACTACTTCAGCAGGAAAAATTGAAATGACAGAGGAAAGAGTAATAGGAGTAATAAAAAGAGTAATATAAGTGATCTAAAGCTAAGGAAGTAATAGAGCCCCTTAATGAATCGGGAAAGGGGTTATTTTTCTGTTTAAAGAAAATTTCAATTCACCCATCTTCTGTACACCAAATAATATTCCCACCTCACATGCACAGTGCTGCAAAGCTCCTGTGCACTGCTGCAAATGAGAAGATAAACAGATCATCTTCTCAAAGGCACACTGAGCAGCTGTGTATCGAGAATATCCATTAAACAGATACCCACATCAGAATTATTTTTTATTCATTATAGATTCATAATAGGCAAAATCTGTGTTTTTCATGCTGACTCTAATTTTATGCTGTCAGAGCTTTTAAACTATACCACATTGCCTCAGCACTTCGTTTTACTGCAGACTGGTAGTATTTCTCATCTGGTTCTATAACACCTCCAAAAAATCATCCCATGGTAACATATCAAATAGGCTTTATGGATTTATTTTTCCCCAAAGCAAATAAATAAAAAACCAAACCAAACCAAAAAAACCCTGAGACTTCAAAAGCAGCTGACTTTTGGAAGATTTTGTGTGTATGAGCTCTCCACTGGTCCCCTCTACCTTTCCATTGAGGAAAAACAAGCAAAAATTTCTTCTAAGCAAAGACTGATCAACCAAAAGCTTTTGCCCTGAAGTGAAAGAACACAGATGATCACAACATGACCATGGTTTTAGTAGCCAGTCTTGCATCTGTGAAGACTTCCACATTTTGCTTTAAAGAAATCCAAGAAGATTATTTTAATACTGATCTATTTTGAGTTTTAGAGCCCCTGTTGAATGTCTGCATTTGCTGTGGAGGACTTTCAGGGATATTCCTGTTCACATGCCAGGAAGAGCATATGGGCCTTACAATGTCCTATAGTGTGATTTAAGATGTTTAGAGCATCCTGTGCCTGGAAAACTTTGTGGAAGCCATTACACAGCCCAAACAGCTCCTTTTAACTCATAACTCCTCATAACTGCTCCTTTTCCACCCCACTATACATGCTTACTCATGTTTAGCATATCTCTTCAAAAAGCCTCTGTTTATCTCATGTGTCTCATGATGCATTCATCCCAGTTACCTTGCCTACTTCCTGGGCTTACTACTGTGCCCAGTGATGCTCCTCAGGCGTGTGTGTCTCAGCCCTTAGTCAGCATTTAGAAACAAATCCTGCTAGCAAATAGACAGTTACTGGCAGAAAGCCCCCAAATACTTTGTTGATGGGTACTTACCTGTTGCTCCCCCATGGGAATGGACCTGACTATCCTGTTAGAGCTTCACTTTCAAAGTAGGTTCCGGATTTCACCTGACTTCTACAGAGGACAAAAAGACAAGACCTTAGCTGGGCATTGCACATGAATTGTGGCTCAAGAGAACCAAAGATGCCTTTGTTCTGGACAATAGCCACTATTTCTAGTCCTTGCTGGGAGACAAATATGTATGTACGACGTCATGTTGTCTCCTGCTCTATGCCAGGAAAGGACAGTAACTCCCAGATTCGCACCACCTGAGCAACAAATTAGGAATTGAGGTCTTAATTCTCCCTTCCCACATTTTCTTCCCCAGTACTTTTAGGGTGCTGTTTGAGCCTCTGGCATGCCCGAAGGAGTCTTCAGAGGGGGATTGAGAGCATTCACATGGTGTGAGCCAAGTCAGGCAGATCAATCCTATAGGGGTGTGTCCAGGTTTCCCAGCCCTGCTTAAGCTGCCTAGTTGTTGCAGGCAAGTCTGGTGAGCAGATGAAAATGCTGCTAAGAGCTGGGTCTGGCTTTAACCCAAGTAATTATTTTTATTCTGTAAACCCACACACTCTTTTCGACACAAAGTATTGTCAAGAGGAAGTTAGCCATGCCTCCTACACAAAGCTGCATGGTGGTGCTCACAGGATATAGGTTACAAAGCCTAGTGAGGGTGGTATGAAAACATCTGTAGCTGCTCCAGGCATGTAATAACATGCCATGCCACAGGTACACCCTGGGGCATTCTGGTGCCCAGCAGCAGGGTGGTAAGCAATGTAATTACAGCAGGCTGGTTAGGAGTAAGGAAGTTTCACGGAGTCAGTCTTTGGGCGAACTTTAAGCTGGTGTAGACATAGATCCTTGGAGACTGTTCAGCACATACTGTGATAAGGAGAAGAGTGCATTATGCTTGCAGGACCATAAGCAGTGGCACGGTGTATATGGCATAGGCCCTAGTAAAAGGAATGGGGCACCTCACTTCATTATGGAAACTGGCTGTTTTCACACCCTCCTGGAGGCACAGCAGAGAAGCTCTTGCAAAACCCTTGCAGGTCTGTCCAGATACACTGCCCAGATCCATGGTCCCAGACCAACTGCAGTTAAGATGGAGAGCAGTAGGATAAGTTAAGAGGGTTACAGCCATAAGATCAAACTAGTGTTCAGTGTGAACAGTTTCACAGCTCAGTCACTCAGCTTCTCCTACTGCTTTTCCTGAACAGGTATCACAGGCATGAGTCTAAAAGTTTTCTATGGAAATACTCAGTTTGGAAATAGCTGCAGGAAGGTTTTGGCTGACACAGATGCACACACCCTTGCTAACAATTTCTTTTAGAACCTCATTGTAGAAAGCAAAAGGCTAATTAAAAGTAGTTAGGGGCCGAAAACTAGTGTTTCAGAAAGCAACATGTAATGAGAGATCAGACAGTTCACTGATTAAACTGCCTATGGAAAGAGTCAGTCTGTCCTCAACATATTTGTCAACACCTTATCAGCACTTTCTACATGGCATTCGGTGCCTCTCAGAAGTGGGTGAAAGGGCCACATGTATGAGAATGGTATATTGCATTTTTTAAAGGCAAACTACTCTTCCAGTAAAGTTACAATTATTTTGTACTGTGCAAACTCTGTGACATATATATTAACCTGACATCAGTATATTTAACAGCTCTCTATGTACATTGCTGTGCTGGATAGTCTTGTCTGGTTACAGAAATTATTTTCCAATGTATTTCAGCTTACATATATGAAGCAGAGTCTGGATTCACAAGAGTTAAAAATTCCATCCGTTTAAAAATAAGAGAGGGAGAAAGAATTGTTTTTCTAAATGTCTTCTGCTGTTTAGACCATGAATGAAAGACACTAAAACATTTCAGAGAGGGCTTTATTTGCAACTTGCAAATTAGATTATGCCAGGTAACCTTGCAACTGAGCTCAGAAACTTGACAATTTTGTGTGAGATGTCTTTGTTTAGCCAAAACCAGTCCCAAAAATAATCTAAGTATTTTTCCAGAGATTCTTATAAACCTCTCTATTTTCAATCATTGTAAGTTTCCTTTGCCAGCAGGGAAAGTTGCCATGACACTTAGATATGTCTGCACAATCAGAATTTTATCTTTCAGTGCACAAATTTTTTCCGTCTTGTAGAGGGTGTGTATGATAAGACAAAGAAGCCTGTCTACAGTACACATAAGATAGCTTCCCATGAAAGATGAGCAGCAGGACAACGTGAAGGAGGCAATGGAGATCCATAAAGCACTATCTACTACTAATGTTCAGGAACAATTACTAATAATCCTCGATTATACTGCAGGGAAGTTCAAGGTGAAGTGATGGGTCACTCTTGCAAAACTGAAGAAGCCAGGGTGAGCAAGCAAATTTATACACTTTTTTGTCAGCTGAATTAGCGAAAGGAATTAAATGTAAAGGTGGATTTTTCTATCCTCCCTGTATTCATAATATTGAATAGAGAAAGAACTGGCAGTTACTTCTTGCTACTCTGCTTACAATGGTTTTGTCTGCTTCAATATATATTTATCGACCACATTCAATACAGTTTATAATATATAGTTTTACATAGGTTTTGCATATTTTTATAAAACTTGATCAGGGCGCATAAATATAGAGCCCATCAAGTAAGTATCACTCCCTTGTTTCACCTCATACGCTCTTTGCACAGGTCCTCCTCTGGACTGCTGACTTTTCACCTTAAAGTGAGAACACACATGTGAATAAAGGCAGGGTATATTAAAAACAGATAACTTGAATCATGGCCATGATCAGTATTCAAGACTATCAAGAATGTTCTCTGAAAATGTCAATGAGATGTAAACACATCAATAAGAAAACGAGTTCTCATCTGCCTGCCCTCATCTCCAGGCTCTGCAGACGGAAGGTGATTACTGCAGCTGTGAGAGGTGTGCAGGGACATTCTTCCTTCCCAGATGAATTTATGTGTTTGTTCATTCAACTGTTCCACAGTATCAAGGAAGAGAGGAAAGGTGAGGACTATAAATTATATCTTCATCTTGGATAAACATGAATGGTACCTATATAGTTTAAGGAAAGGAAATCAGAGTGAGGGTTCACTGCACAATTAAGCATGCCCAGGTGACAGCATTTGATGTGACTCAAGAATTTATCCCATTTCTACACATAGATATAATAAGCTGTAAAATGAACTCACTTGTGTCAGAAGGTTGTCAGATTCCTGGCTTACACCCATGTGACTTAGTTCTGCATAGCTCTTTGAAAGGTCCATTCCTATCTCTAATTGTAGCAGATAAGAGTGGGTGTAACTTTCATGACAGCAAGAAAGTGGGAGCATGTTTAAGAGGAAACGATCTAATGAAAAGATGAGGGATTGACTTAAATGTCTCTGTGCAAACCCTCATACCCCATGAGGAATAAACTAAAGAAGTTAGAGATACGAGCATACCTGAAGGGTTACAATCTCGAAAGCATCAGAGAGACGTGGTGGGATGGATCCAGTGCCTGGAGTGCCAGAAAGGAAGGATACAGGCTCTTCAGGAGAGACAAAGGCTCTGCAGGAAGGACAGGCAGGGGAGATGAGGAGGGGGTGTCACCCTCTAGGTCAGTGACCAACTGGACTGCAATGAGCTCCAATGGGATTGGATAAAGGGCCAAATGAGAGGTTTTTACTGTGAGGGTGGTGAGATATTGGAACAGGTTGCCCAGAGAAGTTGCAGCTTCCCCATCCCTGGAAGTGTTCAAAACCAAGCTGGACCTGTTACAGTGAAAGGTGTCCCTGTCTCTGGTAGGGAAGTTGGAATCAGATAATCTTTAAGGTCCCTTCCAACCCAAACCATTCTATGAATCTATGATTCTATGTACAATACAAAGGAGACAAACCTATTTTAAAGTACACTTTCTTAAATTCACCAGTCAAAGGCTGAACTCCCTTCTGCTCTTTGATATGATTGATTGCTCTTATTCCTGCTTCCTGATTCTTCAAACTGGGTCAAATTCTGATTTCAGCAATTCCATTGAAAATTTAAAACCCCCTGAAGAACTCCTGCAAAAAGTAATACATTTCTTGTGGATGCATAATATTGTAAATTGAATATAGTTCTGGTCAATAGCCTATACTTGATGTCCATCTATAGGATTTCAGACTACAAGTTCTGCTCTCTAGCATCAATACAGACTCTTCATCATCATCATTATTGCTGTTATCATTATTATTATGTTATTATCGTTATTATTATTATTGCGTTAGGACCCAGAGTATTCTGGGTGCTTTTCACACCAGCAGAAGAAATAGCTTTTCTTCTGGAGATTGCACAGTGTAAAGTAAAAGGGACAAAGGATGAGGGGAACAGGCATAATACATAATCCAAGAGATCTCTACAGTAAACAGTTTCATCAGAAATACATTTGCCTGTTTTAATTGCCTTTTTTTAGCTTATTTTCCTAGGGAATTGAGGCACAGCAGACTATTTAACTCAGTGGTCAGTTATGCAGGGAAAGTGTGGAGAATTTTTTGGATTTAGTTGTTACTTTGCTAGGCATGAGAGACTCCAGTCAAGTGGTGACCCCTGTGCAGGTTTCACCAGGGTCTTAAAAGGGTTGAGTTCATGTTGCAACCTTGGTGTAATTTCAGTAAAAAGTCAACTGACCATGAGACACATGGCCATTGGAAAGCAGGCTTCATTAATCCTGTGAACACTGAAACTGATATTCACAAACAAATTCATTTTACCTCTCTGGTTTTCTCTCCATAGGTCACTTTTGGATCTGGTTAGTTAAGTGTCAAAACTTAGGGCTTGAGCCCTGTAGAGAGAAACCCTGTCACAGCAGCAATCCTGTTGCAGTGCTGACTTTAGAGCCACAGCGTTGGTGCAGAACAGACATGCACTGTGGCAGTTTATCCTCTCATTTTGCAGAATGAAGGTCTTGCCTTGCCTTAGGATTCTGAATAGCGATGCTTGTGCAGATCTCCTTATGAAAACTAGGTCTTAGAGGTGCAATCTCTAGACATCATTCCAAACATCTTGGGAAATGATGGAGTCCACTGTGCTGGACTGTTCTGTTTCCAGCATAGGGACTTTCTTGATTACATGTCATTAGTATTTTACAATGAGTTTATGCTGCAGGCAAAGATGTGATATCAACACAGGCTTAAGCGTATTCATTTTTAGCCTATAATAGCCAAGTTGGCTATGCAATGAAAACTTCTGCAGAAGTTTCTGGATTAGTGAAGGCTGTAAGTCAGCTTGGGACCTGTGGAAAGTACTTGGACAGCTAATATCAATATTCAGCATTTTGTAAAGCTAGCGTGAGTGTTTACAAAGCCTTCCATCATGTCTTTGACTGCAACGTAGACAGATTTCAGAGCTGGAGTCCCTGAGCAGAACAGTACTCATGGAGCCTCCATACAGTAAATGTAAAGCACATTTGAATAATTCTGTTGTCCTGATGTTGATTAAACAGTCTTAGCAGAAGCAACTCCAGGGTATAACCCTTCTTGCTGTAGAGACATTTATTTCCAGATCTCAGCCATTACAATATAAAAGTTTGAAGGGATTTTGGTCTGAATAATGCATCACAAACCAAATTAAAGGTGAATAGTGCTATTGATCCTCTCTCAAGCAGCACTTAGCATATCTGTGTTCCAGTCCCAATCTGTCTGTTTTCAGATATTAAAATTTTCTTGGCACAGCATCTGTCCATAAACTGCATCTCTCTGTGGAACATAGTTTTAAATTGGCTAGTATTTCATTCAAGCCTTCTTAAGGTAATAGTTACCACTTGTACACAAAATGAAGATCTAATATAAAATGCTGAACCCTTCCCTCAAAAAAAGGAAGCAGTCCACCCTGTATGACATCAAAATGCAGAATTTAGAGTTTGCTTCTCCTATCACTCCAGAATGACTCATTGCTTTCCTCCACCTTGTTCATGTACATGTCTGGGTGATATTCATTGCTGTCTGCTTCACCTGCAGCCAGAAACTTGTTCCAGTGACAGTCTTTTCACACCTTATATTCCTATTATATATGCCTCTGGGAAACAAAGGCACATCCCCTTTTTTTTTTTTTGTAAAAACCCCTGTTAATCAAGTTTTTAATTTATTCTCCTTAGGACCAGGGTATTACCAGCCTTCTTGAAGGGAATGCAGGGATAATGTCACCTGGAGATGGTGAGAAGGCAAAACAGTTATGGTAAAGTCAAAAATAAAGTTGCAGCAATTTGGAGCAAAACTTACCTTCTTGGCTTCACTGAGGAAAGTATATTGCTTTCTCCTGGCACTTCAAGCACTAGAATACAGAACAGGGAAGTAAGGGGAGCCCTGAATCCTTGCGTTTATGTCTAAGCACTGCTCTTAATGTTGCCTTCTTTTCCATACTGCCATAAATGCTTAGCTAGGAGTTCATAGCACAGCAAGAGCTTGCACTGGTCCTCTTTGCAAGTAAATACAGGAACTGACAGAGACATCCTTATGCGTGGACTAAAGCAAAGACACACCAGCTGGAGCAAAGGTTTATTTTCTGCTTAAGGCCTGCTGAGTAATTACATAGGGAAGATTAGTTAAGGCCCTCCAGATGAGAAGTCTAACTAAAAAGAAGAGTAGGTGAAATGAAAATTTTGCAAGAAGGAGCAGATTTATATTGGCTGATTTATATTGGCTGTCCTGTATTTGGGGAATAGAAAGCTTCCACCTTTCCAGCTGTTTGAAGAAGAATGATGGGAATGTGGAGGAGGTGCCTGGGATGGTCTGATGTCACATGCTCTTAGAAGACCACCTTTTCCCTATAACTACCTCTAAAAATTGCAGGCATTAATAATTACTTTCTATACCTCAAAGGACTACAGTGGGTTAATGCTGGCTGGCTGCCAGTTGCCCATCAAACTGCTCTTGCAATTCCTCTTCTCAGCAGGACAGGGAAAGAAAATACAACGAAGAAGAAAAAACTCATGGGTTGAGATACTGGTGGGAATATCACTCATCAATTACCATCATGGGTAAACCACACTTGACTTGGGGAAAATTAATTTAAGTTGTTGCCAATTAATAACAGAGTAGGATAGAAAGAAATAAAAAAAACAAAACTAAAACCACTTTCCCCCACCTCCTTTTCTTTCCAGGCTCAGCTTCAGTCCTGATTCTTTTACCTCCTCCTCTGAGCAGCACAGAAGGATGGAAAATGGAGGCTGTGGTCAGTTCATAATGCTCTGTATCTGCCACTCCTTCTTTGCACTCTTCTCCTGCTCCAGCATCTGTTTCCTTCCACTCGACATGGTTCTTTATGACCTTCTCTAATATGGGTCCCTATCCACAGGGTGCAGTCCTCTAGGAATTAATTCCCAGGACTGGCCTACTCAAGCCACAGGTCCTGCCAGGAGCCATGCTCCAGCCTGGGCTATCCACAGTCTGCAGCTTCCTTAAATGTGGTGGGGGACTACGGTAGGCCTGTGAATTCTCTGACTGAAGGCATGGAGTTAGAACTCAGTCTCGAAGATGTTAAAATGCATCCTTGAAAAATGAGGTACAGAAGGCATACAAGTGAGAAAACAGAAAATATCGGAATGGGAAAGTAAAAGGAGTCTGGAGGAGCAAGTCAGATAAGAGGAGAAAATAGCAACAAAGGAAGAACTTGGGAAAACAATGGACTTATGTAATGCAGTAAAGGGTCATCCAATAATGTACCGCTGCTAACGGTACATTTTAGCCATTAACCAATGGCTAAAAGACATGTGCATGTTAGAAAAGGTATATAAGTAGTGGTTTGTAGTTTTCATAGGTTCAGCAGCAGCAGTCATTTTCCTCCTGTAAGTAGTAGCTGGTACAGCACTGTGGTTTTGGTTTTTGGCTTGGGAACAGTGCTGATAACACCAGTGTTTATAGTTATGGCTTAGAATGCTTAGGCTGGACAAGGACTTTCTGAGTTTCATGCTCTGCTAGGGAGGAGAGGAAGCTGGGAGGAGGCTGGGAGGAAGCAGAGACAGGACACCTGACCCAAGCTGACCAAAGAGGTATTCCATACCACAGCATGTCATGTCCAGGATGTTAAATGGAGAGCAGAGACCCAGAAGGGGGGGGGGGGGCACTGTGTGGTCAGACATGGCATGAGGTGATGGGGGGGTGCACTGTGTGATTCGAGCTTGGTATCAGGTCATGGGGGTGCACTGCTTGGTCAGGCTGGGTGGAAATTAGTTGGTGAGCTTTTGTATTCTTTCCTCATATTTGCCTTGGCATTATTATTACTGGTGGTAGCAGTAGTGATTTGTTATAACTTACTTACTAAACTGCTCTTATCTCAACCTGTGCGAGTTGCATTCTTTCAATTCTCCTCCCTATTCCCACAGGACTGCAGAAGAAAGAGGGGGGAGTGAGTGAGAGAGTGACTGTGTAAGTTTGAGGGGCTTAAACCACAACAGTAGTAATAAAGCACCTGCCGATTTTTTCTTCCTATGAAGTCACCGAAAATACGTGTATGTGTGATTTTTGGCCATCTCGACAACGACATCTGGCATCTTTGAGGCTGAGTTCTAAATTCATGCCTTCAGTAAGGGAATCCACAGGCTTACCGAAGATGACCACCGCACTTCAAGGCATCTCCAACTGTTGTAGTGAGGTCCCATAGGGCTGGTGGTGGCCATCTGTTCCAGTGTCGTCCTCCACTGCCTGCAGGCAGATGACCTGCTCCATCATCATCTTCTCCACAGGCTGCAGGGGCATCTCTGCTCTGACACTTAAAGAACCTCCTCCCCTCCCTAGGTGTCAGCAGGTCTGTTTTTTCACAGTTTTCTCACTCTTCTTTCTCATGCCTACTTCATGGAGGTTTTTACTGTCCCTTAAACGTGTTACCACCAATATCACTGATGGGCTTATGTTTGGGTAGTGGCTTATCCATCTCAGAGCTGTGTTACACAGAACAGATTCTGGTGTCTTCTCACAAAAACCACCCCAACAACCCACCCACTACCAAAACCTTGCCAGTATAAAAAGACAGCATTCCTAGTCCGAGTTAATTTAAGGGGTCTCTAAAACTACTTCAGCTGTGCTTGTGACAGGGTGCAAATGCTTTCACCTGCTTGAGAAAGATAGAGGATCAATCCATTCTGCTCTTGCAGACTCTTGCCTCTTGCACTGCCCTTGCAAGAGGGAAAATCAAAGAGGGAAGCCTCCATCCTGCTGCAGGCTGATGGGAAGATGTAGAGGGGATCGTCAACCTTAACTCAGAGAGGTGGTTCTGTGATGGCACCAAAGGGATAGCTGACAGGCAGCTTAAAGAGGGCTAGTTTCTGCCTGAAAGTTGGTAACTGCTTATGTCAAAGGGGACAAATCATAGAATAATAGAATCATAAAATAGTTAGGGTTGGAAAAGACCTTAAGATCATCTAGTTCTAGCCCCCCCTGTCCTATGCAGAGACATTTCCCACTAAACCATGCAACCCAAGGCTATGTCCTACCTGACCTTGAACACTGCCAGCGATGGAGCGTTCACAACTTCCCTGGGAAACC
>JASSUY010007545.1:0-47907 GCA_032466535.1 Forpus xanthops
CTTATCTCAACCTGTGGGAGTTGCATTCTTTTGATTCTCCTTCTCATTTCCCCGGGACTGGGGAAGAAAGAGGGGGGGGGGTGCGCAGAACTGTTTGAGGGGCCTCAAACTACGACACTGAGGATGGTCAATCTTCAGGTAAAAAATGAGGTGTTTAGCCTCAGGTCAATACAACTTCTCTAGGAGCCAGTTCCAGTCACCTCTATGGTGTCTGTTGAAGTAAGGTATTGAAGAAGTTGGAGCTAATTGCTCTATTTCTCATCCTACCTTTGGGAAGCAGATTACAACCAAAGCACAAATAAATTCACATTTGGACGTGTGGCTGAGTTGCCCTGTGATCCAGCCAGCTACCCCTTGCCAGTAGAGCTGTGGTGTTTGGCCAGGTTCAACTTCCTAATCTCTACGTATGTGAAAGAGAATATGAACATCTTCACTGAGGTTTCTACTGGTTGACAAAGAGTTTGAAGCATGCGCATGGTCAATAGTGACTCAGGTGGTGTCTACTAATGTGTTAAACTGCAGTAACTTGACACTTAGCTACTCCTTAAACAAATAGAACTGGTTTGCCCCAGAAAAAATTGTTCAAACATGCAATCTCACATCTATTCCATGATTAACTTAAGAATAAAAATAAGAAAACTTAAGAATAAAAATTAGAAAAGCATATAGAGTTGAAAAGACTGAAATATGAAGGGTTTAAACTGCAAAAAAAAAAAAAAAAAAAGGTACATGTGAGATATACCCATCTGAATTCACTTTACTTTCACCAAAATGGACTGAAAAACTGCAAATATGTGTCTTGCCTTCACAGAGAGCTCTTCTTTCCTTGAGAACTAAAAGGAAAAAAATTACATTTTTTTCCAAAACAAATGCTTCCATTCAAACCCTGACGAGAAGGATCAATTCAATTATTTTCAGAAAAACACACAAAACCAAAGAAATTGAGAAATCCAGAAGTAAAAGGTCTGAGATCCTTAGTTAAAGGCTTAATTAGTTTCTGAGACAAGTAGTTACAGTAGAGGACAGTCATTGACAGTCTTTGAGAGGGCTACTGTATTCAAGAACATCCTGATTTGCAAACATAGAAACAACTGGAACTTTGTTTTTTCCTGTATTCTGCCTATTTCATCTTGAATATTTGGTTTCAAGTCTTTGGATGTGTATTTTCTTCCATTTCAGTACACGCTTTGTATACACATCTTGTATATAAAGGCAGCACATTTCAAATCCTTGAAATAACATCTAGCTACTGTCAACATTTTTCCCTCAGAACAGGAGCAGTTTGGCTTTGGGGGAAGTTTTTGTTCTTTGATGTTTCCTCAGTAAAAACAATTTTGCCAGTCCTGCTCTCTCCTTGTGTGCACCAGTATTGCTGCTACTGCTGTTAAAATGCACTAACACGGCAGTGGACATGGGCCAGTTAGCCTGTTTCTCCTGTGGTTCATTTGTTAGGAAGCAGGGCAAGTACAGCCTTCGCCCTCTCCTTCCCTAAGTGCATTCCCAGTCCCAGCTATTGTTTGCTCTCAGACTACATTTCTGTACCATGAAAGGCTCTGTAAGGCTGTGCAGGAGTAACAGCAATTTCATGATGAGTTTTGCTCCAAGGCAACAAACAGGAACAAAGGCTCGGAAGACCTAAAAGCCGAAGGACTCGATTTACTATTTTATCAGTTGAATAAATGAATTATTAAATTAAAGGCAATATTATGGCAACTTTACTAACTGGGGAGTAAGTTCTGAACATCAAGTCTGAAGGGTTTATTTTCTGCTTTTATTGAATCCACATCTGTACATGGAGGTCAGCCATTTGTGATCAGAAAAAAATGCAGCCATGCTAATATAACCACTAAATAAAGGGAAGAAAAACACTTTTATACTCGTTCTCAAGCTCAAGTAAAGGTAGTCCAGCTGAGTTTCCTTTCAATTAGCTGTAACCTGCAGCAAATCAAACATCAAGAATAAAGCATGACCAACACTGAGAGTAAAACTGATACATATTCCTGTAGGAAGTGCTTATTTATGCTGTGTATTTTGTTCTCTTAGCACATCTACAGCATAAGATTTCCTTTGTAGTGCTGCCAATTGGGCAACAGATGTTGGGTTCACTGTAATGGTGATCTCTGCCTATATACAATGGTCTACCTAAGGTGAGATCTACTATCATATCATGTTATTTATCTCAGAAGGAATTTGCAAATAAGTGCGAAATAGAGATAGCCTTGGCACAAAAAACAGCATCACTTTTCAAAACAAGGCACATGAGGAGCAATTTGGTGGCTGAATCAAGCATAATTCTATGTATGTACAGAGTAGGGTTAATGACACTTGTAGAGAGCCTGGTCCCAGACAAGGGTCACAAAGCTTGTGCAATATTGAGCCACTCCTGCAATAGATGACAAAGTAGTGACACAGTAATTTATGTGGTCCTTGAGCACAAGGCTGTGAAAACATAATTAGGTAGTCTTTTA
Organism: Forpus xanthops; assembly: GCA_032466535.1. Lineage (NCBI taxonomy): Eukaryota > Metazoa > Chordata > Aves > Psittaciformes > Psittacidae > Forpus > Forpus xanthops. The sequence continues at coordinate 2,469 of JASSUY010007545.1, forward strand.
ACAAATGAAACGAATAAAAACTATAAAACAAAATGATGAGGCACTAAATTTAGAAGAAAATTGATTTGATTAGCACATCAGAGTTGCGATATTTCAGATCATACTGTCAGCTTAATTGTCTACAATTTATGTAGATTTGATATAACTATCTGAGCTGTTAATAACGTAGGGAGTTGCACTTCATGTATTCAAAAGCAGTTAGCCTCTTTACTCTGATGCTAGCACTTGAAAACCTTTGTGCTGAATAAATTTTGAAGTGTGTAATGTTAGAGAGACTGGAACTGCTTATTATTTTGGGTTTCTGATGATGCCTGTTACTACAGTGTCTGAGTGCTCCACACGTACCTAACACTGGTGAGACAGCTCCCAGGTATAGAGAAACAGCATTGCTCTCATCTCACCCATAACTCTTTAATAGTAGTCTGTATGATCACTTTCTCACTCTCCAAACAGGTTCTAACGCCCATGATTCCCTGGTTACAATTAGTTCTGCATGGATTTGCATGCATATGCCTCAGCATAAGCACCATTTAAATTACAGAACCTTCTCTAAATTCCAGGATCTGTTCACACAGCAAATAGATGAAGTTTTAGGGATTCCTGATATCTTGCTCTGAGATTTCCAAGAGGAATACATTCCAGTGATACTTATTGTTTAATGCTGCATTTTATACATACATATGTATATATATATAAAAACATTAATACTACCTCTTAACACACAAGAGGAGATAAGTAAGAAAAAGCCTGCTGACTATATCCCACCTTCATGCTTCACTAATCCCTTCACGCCTGGTGTTATCAGGTGGCCTCATGCCTTTCTGAGCTTCATTTGAGGGATGTCAGCCCAGAAATTTCATCTAACTAAAGGAATTGACTGAAAAGTTTAGTTCTTAGAAAACTCTATTATGGACAGCACTGATAGAAACATAGGGGTTTCTGTGTAAGAGTCTGACAATTGAAGTTTAGGACCAAGTAACTGACAGAGTGATCACAGGAAAGCAGTTAGCAACTTTATCAAAAAACATAAAAGGAGAATTTTCAGCTTTCAAACAAAATACCTGGAACTTTCTCCCAGAAACTGATGATTGTTACTTGAGAACAGAGCAGAGATTTGTAGGGACGAGTATGTGGGGAAAACAAAATAGAGGGACAGTATTTTGTTACTTTAATGGCGTTAACGTTTCAAAGCAAGAAGCTCAATGAAGACATTTCTTCTGTCTGTGTGAGAGGCCTGTCCATTTCTACATGTCTGCAGACTCAAGTATGGGGAAGGCAGAGAAGTAAATAACACACTCATGCTCTAAAAATCAGTAGATAGTTCTTTGAGTTATTACTTTGTGCTTGTCTCTTCCAGTAATAAAAACACTCCACTTGAAGACACAGTTTGAAAATAAGAGATTTCTTTGCATATTTAATGTTTTGAAAAAATACAAGTGTCCATTCTTGTAGTTTGCTTTGGGGCAAAATGTCTTCTGATTTTTCAGCGCTTGTTGTGAAGTTATTAGTTTTCAAAACCATAAAATACAATTTTCCCTGACTACTTTATGTAGAAGCATTTATTGTTCATAAAAATATGCCCTGTTCTTTACTCAGTAAAATCAACACATTCTTTTAAGCTTTCTTAGGCATCTAGAAAGCAAAGTCTCACCAGTTTGCTTTCCTTCTCACTTGCGCCATTCAATAAGAGAATGAGAAGGAAACCTCTCCTTATCTTGCAAGAGAATAACATGCTAGGGGCTTACCACAGCATTGCATCAGGGGCAAAGAAGAGACTCCTAGTTTGCAATGGACAGTTGCAGGCCATGTGAGAGACAGTGAACTAAATTTTTACTTCTGAACACATAAACTGTGGGAAACAAAGCATGAATAACTTTTTTTTTTTTTTGCCCAAGGAGATAACATGGTTCCAAAGATTCCTTTGATATTAAATTGTGTCCTTGAGATTCCAGTTTTCTCTTTGAAAAGAAATTTTTAGCTCTTCTGTTTTAAAGTCTGAAAGCATGACATAAGTAGACTCAAAAAACCTGAAAGGTAAACCAAAAGAACTTTAAACACATTGTTAAAAAGTCCCAAACTCCTCAACTACCAAGTTTCTTAGAACAGAAACAGAAGTGACCAGCAAGAATGATGGCTGTCCATGAAATCCACAAGTGCTGTTTATCTGGGAGTTCTGAACCAAAGGCTGCAGGATGGTAGGAAACCAAGGTCAGAAAAACACGAGTACTTTGAAATTAACACAAAAAAAAAACAGTGAGTGGAGCTGAGGATGGCCTGTCACTGGGCACCATTGAGAAAAGCCTGGTTCTGCCCTTTTTGCATGCTCCCTTCAGGTAATTATATACATTGATGAGATCCCTCCAGGTTTCCTCTGACTTTGCACAGGATTCTGCAGAAATTCCTGCAGCACATCCTCCTTCTTCACCCCATTATTCCCACTCCAGCTAAGGAGATCTGAGTTCCTGAGCTCCCTTGGTATCCTCTGCATGCAGGATTCCCTTCTCCCACACGAGGGCTGGCCACTTGGGCTTAAACAAATGAAAACATTTTCTTAAAACAATGGTGTTGCTTCAACAGCTCACATGTCTTGTTACACAACCCCTACATTTCAGGGCACAAAATGAGAGGGGTACAGAATGAAGAGCAAACATGACTTGCAGCAGCAACTGGTTAAAATTACACATATTCTTAGGTGAAATAGCAGTTTGTGCTAAGGCCCATCAGGTACAATCACCATACTAGTTATCACATAATATATCACAACAATCAGCAATAAATAGCCATAGCAAGCTCCATTTGTCACAAATTAAATGCTTCCTATCATTACTTATTCAACAGAACATATATTGAGCTGATTAGTGTACTCTATTTTGTTACTATTTTATTTTGCATATGTTTTGCTCGGATGCATATGCAAAAGGAGCAGCACAAGAAAATGTAGATGGAGAAAAGGAAAATTAATCACAAATCAGATTGTATATTAAAACTAGCTGCATCAAACACATCAACTACAGGACTGTGGAAGAAAAAAAATATCTTTATGACAAAGAGGAGTAACTAGTTAATTATAGATGATAGACCAGCAGCAGGAGATGACTACAGGAATACTTTAACTGATAAGCACTTGATGACCTTCAGTGGATCCAGCTTCATGACATCTTACTAATTATATCCCTCCCACAAACTGTTGGACTCACAACTACAATCTTAGCAATTCCATTCATGCATCCAAATTTAGTGAAAGAGCAAGACAAAAGATATTTAACAGAAGTTACTCTAAAGTGCAAATTATGTGGGAATGGGTTTGAAAATAATGACCTATCTACTATGTTGCAGGCTCCTTATTTTTGATAATTGGTTTGCACTTTGTAATGCAAAGCAAGATAACATGGATCAAAATTAAACCAAAATTGACCATTTTGACTTGCACTTTACTGAAAATATCCAATGAAAAAAGTCAATACTGGCTATTTCCTACAGAATACCACCAGAAATATAAAAATACTATGAAAAGGAAACCCCTTAGCAGTTAATATCTGAGAAGTTTATTGTACTGATGTGAGAGAAAATTAATTTCTGAACTGGGAAAACTAAACAACACTCCCATTAAACAACGTTCCCATTTATCAGCATGCCCTCTGCAGAGGCATACTTCATTGACCAATCAGTTAATCATTCTTTTGAAAGCATCACATCCAAATGGTGATTAGTAACCCCATCTTGGAGATAAAGCAAAGTATCAGGCAGATGTGAGCATGGATTTCTTGTAAATAAAAATAATCTCCACTGGCTTGGCATGGTCAGTCATAAAACAATTCACTGAATAGATCAGATTTCCTACAAGGCTGCAGGTCATACCTAGAATAACTGAACTAGTGAATGTCCTTTATATGGAAAAATCTTCAGATTTAGTACCATTCAACGCTGTGGATGTGGCAAGTGATTGATTTACACCTAATTTTTCTGTAGAATTTATGCATGTGCTTAGTGCTTACACTGTAACCAAAGCCAAACTCCTAGTCTCCAGTGAGTACTCTGCCTGTAAACCTTCCACAAACTAAGTTTTCGGGTATGATCTGTGACTATACTATTAAAAATCTAGAGAATGTGTCACAACCTAGAGATTATGTCAGAACCTGATGACCAATACAACATTAAAAGAAGGATGAAGACAGAAATGACTTTATAATGACCTCACAGCTTTAAAGATGCCCTTTATTTTGCTGGCCACTCTGTAGAAATCTTTCCTTTAGAGTGAGCCTCTATGCATATCCTACATGTTTATGTCAGACCCTCAGTAAGATAATTATTAAAAAACGTGATTTAAGCTTTAAAATAGCAATTATCAGAGAACAAATATGGCTTTAAATAAATGTCTAAATATCTCTTACAGAGAGAAACCTCTTAAAAGCCCCACGTTTAAAATTTGCATTTCTTTGGGCACTGCTTTAGGCCAGTGACTAAAGTGTTGTATTTTCAAAATGTTAATTTTCCATATTACAAATTTCTGGAAAGAAAGACTGCAGTTTCTTTAAAATAACAGGAACATTATGACACAGCAGGATAAAAGCAAAAAAAAATGAAGATACTTCTTCCTTCTAAATGGCATATTTATGCTGTACATACTAAATAAGTAAATGTTGCAGTGTGTATTGAGGCAATTCACTCAGATTATATGCTATTTCTTTCAGGATTGCTGGTCCATAGCGCTTCTATGTTCCAAGAACTCCTTTGCACTGTTTTCTGTTTTCTTTTGCTCTTCATTTATGTTTCTCTGCAGTAAATTCCAGGTGATGCTCTGCTCAGCCTAGTTCCTCTGCCTCTTTTCACAATAAAAAGTACTTGTGTCAATAGGCAGAATTGGCAATTCAAGTGACTAGTATATGACACAACTATCTTCTACGTGTAGCCAGGTATTTCTCTTTATTGAAACTTCTCTGTACATCTGAATTCTCATTGTAGCTGCCTGATGCAACTTTACTGACTCATGCTTTTCAAAGAAAATCAGAGAATAATTTCATAGAAATGATCATTAATTTCCTTAAGGCTCAGAACACAGAGCAACATAGTCTTATGGTCCTTGTTTGAAATCAGATGGAAATTATTCTGAAACCTCCACTGAAGTGAGTATTTCCTGTTAAATAGAATAATCAGAGAATCATAGAGTGGTTTGGTTGGAAGGGACCTTTAAAGGTCATCCAGTCTTCCCTCTTTAGAATGAGCAGACATCTTCAACTAGATCAGATTGCTCAGAGACCCCAGTCTGACCTTGAATGTTTCCAGGGATGGGGCATCAATATCTCTAGAAATATGCACCAGCATTTCATGACTTTCATTGTAAAAAGTTTTGTCATTGTATCTAGTCTGAATCTACTCTTATTTAAAACTATTAACCCTTGCCCTATTGTTACAGGACCTACTACAAGGTCTGTACCCATCTTTTTTATACGCCCCCTTTAGGTACTGGAAGCTGCTATAAGGTGTCCTAGGAGCCTTCACTTCTCCAGGCTGAACAAGCCCAGCTCTCTCAGCCTATCTTCATGGGAGAAGTGCTCCAGCCCTCTGATCATCTTCATGGCCTTCCTCTGGTCTTAATCCAACAGTTCTACATCCCCCTTGTGTTGGGGGCCCCAGAACTGAACGCACTACTGCAAGTGAGGTCTCACCAGAGTAGAGGGGGAGAGTCACCTCTCGTGACTTGATGGCCATGCGTTTTTTGATGAAGTCTAGCATACAGTTGGCTTTCTGGGCTGTGAACGCATAATGCCAGCTCGTGTCCAGCTTTCCATCCACCAGTATCCCAGGTCCTTCTTCATAGGGCTGCTTTCAATCCCTTTATACCCCAGCCTGTATTGATACCAGTGTTACCCCACCCCATGTGCGGGACCTTACCCTTGGCTTTGTTGAATCTCATGAGGTTCACATGGACCCATTTCTTGAGCTTGACCAGGTCCCTCTGAATGGCATCCCTTCCCTTAGGTGTATCAATTGCATCAGTGGTTTTGTCAACCACACCAGTGGTGACATCACCCTTGATACCATCTGCAAACTTGATGAGGGTGCACCCAATCCCACTCCCTGTGTCATTGATGAAGATATTAAATGGTACTGGTCCCAGTATAGAGCCCTGAGGGACACCACTCGCCACTGATCTCCATCTGGATGCTGAGCAAAATAAGATGAGCTATGAGCTGTGGTGCTAGTCATAGCTGAGTGGCTCAATCCATAGATGTACGTTGTCAGCAATGTCTGAGGGTCCCTGCCTGCTCTCTGTCTGCTGTTTTAGAGGAGCACAGATCTCTCCAGGGTTCTGCATCATATTTCTGAGCCCCACATACATATGCAGTGAATCCTTGGGTGCCACAGGTGGCATTGGGTATATATGCATGATCAAATACATGGAGCCACTAGCATGTCAGTTTTGAATTACAGAAGCAAAACAGTACCAAGTATCTGTTCAAAATGAGCTTTCTAAAAATACCTAGTTGTCCATCAGTGCAATAAACTTATTTGCACTGTAAAATATTTATTTGTAGTTAAAGTGTACAAGTCCTATATTCTGTAAAACTGAAACTTGTGTTTGTGAAGTAAGAAGCTAGCATTTTTAAGCTGTCTTCAGTATTCCTAATATCTGAATGCACTTTTTGTTGGGCTGGTTGATGGGAGATGTGTCATCACATATAGTCTCCTATACGCTCCATGTTTGTTGTAACAGAATTACAAGGATTATAACCTTTTCTTCTTATATGTTGTCTTTGAGATATGGGGTGTGATTCTCAGTCCTCTGCAGTAACTAGAAAGGCATCTTTTGAAACCAAGAGGTTTCTGGATCAGCCTGCTTCTCCTAGAGCCAGGCAAAGAACTTCTCTTTTACTCACCTGTTTGTTCCAGCTACTGTTCAGCTTTGGGGACAAATTTCAGCTCACTCTTTATGTTTTGAATCTCTGACAAGTTGACAGCAGGACCTGGAAGTTTCTTTGCTCCTGGGAGATGTTTCTTGTCTTTCTCCTCCTCTGTCGAAGCAGGAACACTCTGCACAAAAGGATACCAGTGACCTGACTGCTGCTATAGCAATCTCTTGAGCATGAGCACAGGTCAGTTATGTGGTAAACAGGAAAGGATGTTTTTATACTAAATGAAATCCCAAAGGAAATTGGGGGGGAGGGAGGAGGAGAGGAAGGAATGAAGGAAAAGATAGGTTATTTTGTTGGCTGTTGTCTAAAATGCTTAAAAACATTCTGAAAAAAAAAACAAACCATAAAAATTGCTCGGTGCACAGGAATGTGGATCCTTTGGTAAAAGAGTAAGAATTTATAGTGTCAGACCATTAGCAGAACATTAACTAGGTGGAGCATTAAAGGCAACTCCCAGGTCCTTCATATTTTAGGGATAAAAAGCAGAACCATTTTTACATTCTAATTTCTTTCAGTCTCATAGCAGCCAGGCAGCTGGGGTTGAAAACCATCACACACTTGTGCAGCTCTGGAGAGGAAATATGATAATAGGTTATAAGCATCAAAAGGTCCACCCAAGCTCAGCATGAGTTAATGTTTAATTTTTCTTAATCTCACCTGCAAGACTAGAAGGGTTATTGTTATTTTATGTTTGAATTAGGGTAGTATCTGATAGCTCTTTTGCTGACACTGTAAAATTACAAGATAAACAGTAGCACTTACACAATAACAAATATATCAGGTAATTGCCAAGAGACCACAGTGCTTCAGCTCTTGGTACTTCCTTAGTTTTACTATTGCTCTTATATGAGGTAGAACATGTGTTTTAGACAATTTCTATTCTAGGCTGAGCAATGTTTTGAACTAGTTTTCCAGTATAGAGTTTAAGGTTGTTCCAGCCTGCTCTGTATTTCATAAAGCAGTCATGCAAGGGGAATCATGTAGGTTTGGTGATCAATTAATATTGAACTGCAAATAATTTAACAAAATTATTTTTTCTTTTTTGATTACTCTGCAAGTGCCCTCTTGGAATGGGTTTTTGGGATCCAATTCAGTATTAACATTTATTAGACACCTTTTTTTGCAAACCTGTATTAACTGTGAATAATCAATTATCAATATTTTACTTCATTTTTTAATTTCCAAAGTTATCTGTCAAATACTTTTGGCTAGTAAACCCCTCCTTTTTCTGCTGACTACATGCTAATCAGGAAGCAGACCGGGTTTTCTGGGCTGCGAATGCACATTCCTGGCTCATGTTGAGCTACTCGTCACCAAAACCCACAGGTCTTTCTCCTTAGGGCTGCTCTCAGTTCATTCTCCACCCAGCCTGTATTTATTTTTGGATTGCCCCAACATGTGGGCAGGACCTTGCACTTGGCTTTGTCGAACTTCATGAGGTTTGCACAGGTGCACCTCTCAAGCTTGTCAAGGTCCCTCTTTATGACATCTGTAATACTGCTACTCATTAATGATATTATGCTATTGTTTCTTTTTGATCGTTTAAAATCTTACCCTTACTCCAGCCCCAGCTACTATATATATACTGTCTAATAGCTGGCTTAATTATCTAACATCCTGAAACAGCAAAGCACAGCAGGAGGATAAGCAAATTGATACAGAAGGTGTTTGGAGAGATGCACAAAATTGTGGGGCATGTATTGTTTTCTTTGACAGTTTTCTCGCACAGCTAGCTAATCTGAATAATCAGGAAAAAACTACCATGCCCTCAGCCCCTTAGTTCTTATTAGTACACAGCAGATTCTATTTAAAAATACAATTCAAGTTATCTTCAATACCATCCCTCTTACAGTGCAAAAGTTGTAAACTTTGACAATGTTTTGTAGATCTTGCACTCCATAAACTGATATTAGCTTTCCCTCCTAATCTCATGTGTGTGCTTTTTATGACTGTGCCCTTCCCTTTATCACCTACTCCATGAGCAATGCTCAGCTGAGATCCGACCTTGGCTTTCAGTTTTACTGAAGAGATAACAAAAACTAACAAATACATTCATGGAAATGCTCTGACTGAAGAAGAGTTGTTTCCTGAAATTCTCACCCTCCCATTTCTTTTCATGTCTTTACCATGTCCACTCCCTTGACCTTCAAAAATACACATTCCCAAATGACTCCATCATCCATTCAGGTAAGACTCAAATTGCCCTCATCTTCTTTGCCAAGGTTTTAAAATGGAGTGAAAAAATGCTAAGCACTTTTAGCAAAAGTTGTATTTGTATAAAGCTGCTCTAAGGAATCACAAGCTGTATTGCAAAAGTTAATAAGATGGGAACATAGAAAAGACAACTGGTAGCATTTTTATTCTATTCCTGTTAAAAGATCTGTTTCTGTGGTCTTTACTCCCATTGGTTTGGTTGCATATTGGATATAAAACTGGGGCCAAGAACTTTCATTCTATAATGTCTGTCTCATACATAGTATCCACAAAACTGAGAAGCAAAGCAATATTCATTACCCAACCAAATCAAATTATCAGCATTGTCATTTATTTTATTTCTCAAACTCTACTAGAATTCACACATGCTATATTAGTTTCTGCTTAATAACACACATTCATTCACCAGTTTAATTACTACAGAGAGAATATGCTTTGATTTCTTTCCAGGGGAGAAAGTCACAATATGTGCTGAAGGTCGCTTTGCGTGCTTGAGTTTTGAGTATGTTTAATATCTTTGTAAGAAGATTTAAGTCATCCTGGGATTGAGTTCTTCAGAAAAGTTCTCTGTAAACAGAGCACTATATTGAAATTCAGACAAAAGTCTGTCTGATTTAGACAGAAAAGAATTAGCCCTTACACAACTGAGCCTGACTGTTTTAAGAGCCTATACCAGGTCAGAAGGAGCTGTTGATTTGTACAAACCTAATCTGGTTGCTTCTTGTTCGGGGCTGAACCACCTTCAGCCCCATTGCATGCCTGGAGAAAAGTGGCTATCCACTCTCTTTTGATCATCATGGCTCTGCTCTACATGAGAGCAAGACCCCCTCCAGCCATGACAGATTTGGCTCACCTGTACACCAGCAGGTCCATCTGGCTGAGTCCTGCCAGAGGCAGCCTGCCTGTATCAGGTTGCTTCAAGCCTTCCCTGCCCTTGGCTCTGAAGAGCATCAGCCCAGCAGTACCTGTTCTTGGCTGGTGATTTTATATCCAAATTAAGTCAACTGGACGCGAAGCCATAAGCACCCATCTTCACTTGACTTGTTGGTTTCATCCTGTTTGGAATATCTACCACTACTTTTTCCTCCACCACTGGTTTTACTTTTATTTATTATAAAAGCTCTTGCTAAATAAGAGGGTTTATTATCATCTAGAAATATTGTATTTGTGATTAATCATAACCTTTGTGATCAGTGTTGGTTAAGGTATAAACTGGATCTTTTATTCAAAACTCAGTGTCAGATACTCCCTGTAAAACATAAGCACAAAAACACAGATTCAAGATAAAATTGAGTATTTCCACCCACATGCAGATAAACGGGTTCACAATTTCTGTTTTTAATTTGTAAATGCCTTCACATTCAACTTGTCGTTGTTGATAAAAATTCCAAAAAGTGTCAGGTTTTAAAACCTGTTTCAATATTGTTAAGCTGCAACAATAAATCACACTATTGGGCAATAGGTAGTAGCACATTCATCCAAAGCCTTGCTATAACTTTTCCTGCTGCATCTATCAACTCCCATCTAGATAAATCGTGCTGGTGAAATCCTGGCTCTCTTTCCTGACAGCAGATATCATGCTTTTGAAGCAGAGCTGCGTGCCTTGGAAACAGTTTATATTCCTGTAGATGCCTTGGCATCAAAACCAGAACTATGTATGGATGAAATGTTTAGTAGGTGGCCATTTATTTCCATGAATGACCAGTGCAGGTTTAGCTGTGGTACCTAAGACTGGTATGCAGTGCTGTAAGACTGATAAAAAGGCTGTCTTCCATCAATGGCAGTGATTCTCCAGTGGGAAAAAAAAATCAAACACCCGTTTTTTCTTACCTCTTCCACTTCTTCAGGTGTAAGTTCTTTTCTTTTATGAGGGTGGCCTGCACCAGGTCGAAATGCTCCCATTGGGATGTTAATATTAGCCTGTGAGAAGGAAAGTATTATGCATACAATAGTGACTGATAAATAAACATACAGCTGGTAAAAGGCAGAATTCCAAAGGGGTGGGACAAGTGTATGGACATTATCACAGTTTCCAAGCACTTACGCCTTCATTGTATGCATCATTACACCACCCCCGTGGGAAAGGGAAGGGCCTTTATCTCCATTTTAAAGATGAAAAGTGAAAAAACAAAGCTATCTAGTAAGCTTTTGAAGTTATGCATTTTATTATAAAGTTCCCTGATTTCACTGGACTTGAAACAAATGAGTACTAAACATTAAAGTGTCTTTAGACGTCTGGGTCCGCTTCAATTTGGTCAAGGTCAAACAGAAAGTGAGTGCCATAATCAGCATCTAAGTGTACATGACCCAAATCCTACAATAATGCCCCAACCGCCAGACCACTCTCCCTCCTCAGGTGACATTAGTTTTTACCTCTTTTAATCGCACCTCATTAGGAAGAAAAGCCTGCCCTGAACCAATTTAAGCCACCATGTTTAAAAAGCTACTTTTGATGACAAAATTTACCCACAGGTGCTGCAAATATGCCTTAGTCCTACAACTATGTCTCTTGGTTGCAAAGAAACTAGAAAAGGTGGAAAGGCTTTTTGAACCCCCAGCCTCTGCTGGGTTTCACTGTGCCACTCCAGCCTGGCCTGCAGCAGGGGTTCACAGGTCAGAGCAGGCTGAGCCAGGTCCAATGCTGCATAGACCGCTAGACCCCGCTTTAGCAATCTCCCTCCAGAATACCCATATGATTGCCTCAATCTGATTTTTTTATCTGTAGCAGAAAGCCAGTAGCCTACCATAAAAGATGTAAGGTAATAGATACCTTACAAGTAAAGACGTTGGGGATAAGAATGGCAGAAAACATTGCCCAAGAAAGAGCAGCTAAAATGTATCTATTTCCCAATGTGACCCAGACTGGCTTGTTTTAAAAGTCAAATGGTGTGATCAACTAAGTGCAAAATTTATACCTAAATTCTTATCTTGTTGTCTCAGAAGAGAAGCTGGTCCTAGGAAATGTCATCAAAATATCATGACTCCCACTGGTAAAACCAGGGGTTGAATCTGTAATGTTATGGAGCAGAAGCAGAGAATCTTCGAACAGCGAGCTGTTTTACTGTAGTTTACCATCTGACTGATTTGCATTAAATAAAGATGAATAATCTCATCCTTCTGCTCAAATCGTGGTCCTGCAGATTGTGCCCCAGGTTGGGCAGCCACAGGAAAACAGCCCACTGTTTTCAGTAACAACTGTTCTGACAGTTGCAATCAAATATCAAGGAAATTAAGACTCAGTTTGCTAAGAAATTAGCATCTTTCCCTGTATGCTACTTAGCTGTTTACCATTATTTTATTTGCGCAAGGTGATGCTGCCATTTCAGTGGAGCTGGCAAATGTCTGTAGGGCCACGTAGTTTATAGACAACTGGGTATTAGTTTCATAAGGCTTTTTCATTGAGCTTTAGTTTAGATATTGTGAAACCTTTCACCTACACTTCCTAAATTCCTTGGAGACAGGGCATTTTCTGCCTCACAGTACTTAACCCATTATTTCATTTATGAAAATAGCTTTGCTATTTTTAGTTCTAAGCATCTCCCCTACCAGGCTCTGTTACCTCCAAGCAGGTTCTTTTTTTGGAAATGAAACTTCTCTGTACTTTACAGCTAGTGTAGGCATACAAACTCACAGAGGTGAAACATTAAGAGTTTTCTCTCAGTGGGCATTTTGAACTCAGGCGTTCCTTCCCCATGGAATCAATCAAAGCAGAAGCCTGCCTCCCATGGCCACCTAGGGCATACCACAGCATGGTAATTCTGATATCCAGCTCTTTAATCTCCTACTATGATTGACATACCAACTGTGACTAAAAATGCTTCAGGAAATAAAAAAAAAAAACCAAACCACTAAGTGCCAGACTGCTAATTAAATTAAATAAACTGCTCTTTGGTCTGCTTCAGCATTTTCACAGTAATCTCTGTCACACGAAAGCAGCTTGTACTATTTTATCTGCAATAAGTGCATTCACATCAGAGTTTGGACAAGATGTGCCATGAAATATTAACTTGGTTAAACAAGCAGCTTTTAAAACAGAGTTTAACTCTGTCTGGATCTGATAACACATACTCTAAGTTAAAATATTTCTAGTATGAAATGACAGTATGACTGATTTCCAAACAGCTCCTGATCAGAGATATCAAAGTCCTGAGCTATAAACCTCCTTCTAATCTAGTATAGGTCCCTTCCCACAGACAGGCAGCCATGTAATGGGTAGATCAACTTCTGTAAGCCAGTGTAACTCTGCAAGGATTGTGTTGTGCTGCGATCAGCACAAGTTTGCAATTTTGGCTTTAAAATATGTTTCAAGGCTTTTGTCTCCTGGGATAGAGATATAAGCCTTAGTGAGCCCATCTTCCTTGCTTGCTTCCCATCCCATAAAAAGTGAAACACGAATATTTTTTTATTCCAGACTCCTAAAATCCTAAATTATAATTGGTTTAGACAGACATCCTAGGTGTGGTTAGTATTTTTAATCATACTAATTATAAAAACTATTGGGGATTCATCTGTCTTTCTTTTTGGAAAGCATCTACCATATTTTGCAGTTTTCATAACGAGTAGGTATGTGCAATGATACACTCTACTAATTTCTTCCTGAAAAGACCAAAGGAAAAATATCTGTAAGCATGATACACAGCATATATTGTTGGTTTGACTTGATTAAACTGGTATATAGATATTTGTTTGCATTCTTCTTTCTATTTAGTAGAAGCAGAAACAGGATATCCAGATTAGGACACAAGTTATGCAACCATGCATGAGTTGAGGACTGTTACGGAGAAATTCTTCATGGCATCACAGCCATTCCTAGCTGTCCAGAAGGATGACTAAATAAGCTGAAAAGCCACTTCAGTATAAACATATTTGATTTGTAAAAAATAATAATAAAGAAATTAGAGAGAAAACTTACTGTATTTCAGAAAATTAAAATAGAACACTGCTCACTCTTACCCCTGGGGAAACCCAAAGAGTGGTGTTTGGAGGTAGAATAATTTTCAGATGGAGCTGTACACAGCCTTTTATACACTAAGAGGGGGAGGTCAACAATGTTACCAGGAGTTAACAGTACTTTGATCCCCTATTGCCCTAAACTACTCTTGGGAATTAGTTGCTATCTTTATCTCTCCCACATCTGTATATAGCAGTTCTTGGCAAGTGAAGATTTTAGCATGTACCTCATATGGTTGGAAAGAAGTAAATTCTGACATTGAGTACCATTAAATTCTTCAGTCAGTTAAGTGTTGGTACATTTCCATCACTTCAGCATGATGCATATTCTCCAGGGGATGTAGGTCCTACTATAATAGCATGTAATAGCAAAGGGCCATAATATATGAATCAGATTGTATAAAAGTAATGTTATATTTTGAGTCATGATTCTTACAGTGCTCAATATGTAATGGGCCTCAATTCCAATGCAAGTCTCCCTGCTGGAGCAACCTTTAACACAATATTTAATGGATTTATTTTAAAATTTTTGCTGTAATTTTTCCCATTATTCAAATTACCCTTGTAAAAAAGAAAAAAGGTTCTTAAAATATTAAACTTAGTGCTTAAACTTAATGCATTTTTTTTCAATGGACAAATGAGAAGTATTTTTTTATTTTTTATTTTTTACAGTGCTTTGAAATTTAGTATGCTGTCTAGCCACTGCATAATTCATCTTCTTGATACTCCAATCCATTGAATCAGCATTATCTTGAGGAAACAGAGGACAGATCAGACTTTAGACATTCAATTTTGTTTTTTGCATAATTTCAAGGAACCTGAACTCATGGTAAAATTTCATTGCATTTTACAAAATACATGGAAATTCTACAGTTCAGGAGGTATTTTGCCTTTTGACAATAATCAACGATAGTATGAGCTAAATGCATTCTTCATGATGCTACTTCATGAAGATGTTGGGATAATTCTCCAGCTCTTTCTTTTACAAGTGTATAACAACCAACTTCATCTATATGAGCACACTGCATTTGAAGAGGCGTGTGAAAGACAAGAATTTTTAAAATGCAAATATCAACATTTCTCTCATTTTACGTTGGCTTTCAAATAAAATGCTGCTTAAATATATATTGGAAGTTGTGGATTTTTTCCTAAAGGAATGGAGACATGGGAGACTTCACAATATCTACGCCATCTTTTTAGCCTATAATTTTTCCAGCATTTTATTAATTCTGTTGAAAATCTGACAGTTGCAAAAATTAGTTTGACTCATGCTGCTGATCAATTATACAAATACACCACCATGTTTTGCTTAGCAGATCTACCAACAGGCATAACCTAACACTGGAAAGACCATGCAAACAAGCGATCAAGCAACCTATCTGATCCTAGTTTTTATCAGCTCACATCATAAGATGCTCTTCAGGTCAAACTTTTTCAGTGGTTTCGTGCCCACTAAGCTTTCCACTTTAAAAGAATAATCCCCAATTAGCACTTCTGTGGCAATTTGTCTGAGCAAAAACACAGTTTGCCAAGCAATGGAGGTTGAGATTTATTATTTTATTATGTTAGAAACATAAATACTGTCTCTTACCTGAATGGCTCTGACATGTGACGCTGGCTGTTTTGACATTTTTAAGACAGAGGCTTATCCCTGCAAGCAAAATGAGAAAGTGTTACAGGCTCTGACATTCTGATAGCTAAGGGAGATAAGCTAGAACTTAACCCGTACTGCCTCTTGACAGGCATCCATTTCATCTGCCCAGCTCCTGTTTCCATCTCAGTTTCAGAGTTGCTTAGGTATTCCTTCTGAATATTAGAAGGAGATAGAATACCTGAGCTTCTCCAATTAATCTTTCATAGACACAAATAGAGCTCTCTCTTTCACATTAAAAACAATAATTAGTGGAGATAAGGAATCTCTGAAACCTTGTATTTGTAAAATGCAACTTTGTATTGTAAAATTAGTAAGAATTACGGGAAGTATTTGAGCACAAACAATGTATTATTATCTGTCACAGTACACATGTGGGAATTATTAGAATTCTCAGTTTAAAACTTCTTTCAAATAAAGCTAATTTGATGTACAAAACATTGATAAACACCAACATCATAACCATTTCCTGACTCACACATCCTTGCAAACCTTTAATTTCAGTATAGACTGCAAATGATCAAGATGGTCAAACTATAAAATTCTCTTTGACAACTGCAAGGGCAGGAAGCAGCCTCTTCCAAGTTCTAGATCATATAGATTCATCAATTTTCTTCAGCAACAAGACAAAAAAGAACAGAGCTTTCCATAGAGTTTTATGCAAGTGGAGAAATATGGACTAATACGGTATTAATATACCATAACAAAGGGAAAGACACCAAAGTCCAAAGACTGTAAAAGTAAAAAAAAAAAAATAAAAAAATAAAAAAAAAGGGCAAGAAATCTTATTAATTGAAACATTGTTTAATTCTTTTATTCTTTCATTGAGAATTAGGATCTTAACTAGACTGGACCTTCATCAAAGTCTGATTGTTTAACCATTACAGTACAAAATAACAGCAATACTAAAAAGTGAGAAACAAGTTCACCAGAGAACTCATTGACCATAACCAAATCACCGCATATTTTTGTAGCTATAATTAACCTGAGAAGGAAAACATTGAAGAAAGCAGTAAATTATGTAGGAGAGACAGTACAAATATACAGAGAAATCAAAAGTGGGTCAAAGGCTTTGGTACTCCAAAGAGTATAACTGTCAAGTGGATACCAGAGAAAAGTATTGATGAGTTGAAGGTTGGCTTCAGCTTGGAATATCAGCTTGAAATATAAATATCAGCCTATCATCACTGGAGCTGCAGGGAAGACTTGCTCTTACATATTCTCACATCAGCTTCAAATCTGCATATAATGCAAAACGGAACTTAAAAGTAAAAGTGACCTGCCATTAGAGGTCTCCCTTTGATCGCTCTCCCAGCTGCGAAGAGTGCTGTCCAAACCAACACATCATTAAGTCAGGGGACATCAACTCTGTAGGCTGCTTTGGGTTTAAATTGCTTCCACTAGATAAATCAGAAAAAAATCCCACTGTGTAACATAAAGCCAGCATGCTTCCAGTGAGCTTTATGTTGTGGTTTTATATTTACATTTACATTTGCAATCTTAAAATAAGTGGTAGTTTCAAAAACTTCAGAATTCACTTTGGAGGATGAAATCTTGACCACTGATGTTCATGACAAAATTTGCACAGATTTCAAAAAGCCAAAAGGATTTGTTGTACTTACTCCCTTTCCTTTTTGAAAGTCTCTACTATACATAGAAATAAGCATGCTGTTAACCTGCAGTTGAATTGCAAAGAAAAATACAAACCAGTTCCTTGGTTTATTGGAAAGACAGGACTCATAAACTAGAAAAGTTTAATTAATTTTTCTTATCATCTTCTCCTCTTCGTAATCAGGATGAAAAATGTAAATAAAACCATAGGAAATTAACATAAAACATTTTTAAACACCATGGATCTAGTTTCAAACCACTCTCACAGAGAAATACTTGCTAGGATGTACTTTCCATCTTGTGTGCCTGTGCACTGTAAAACACCCAATACATTTATTGGGCGATCTAGAGCTAAACAGGCAGGGATTTACATTGAATCTCAACTTTAAAACAAGTATAGTGATAGCACTTCTCAGTGAGGTGCCCTGGGCTCACAAGAAGTCTGTGTTCAAAATGCCTGCAATCAGACACCAGTTCCTAAAGACGGATGCATGATACAATTGTGTAGGACTGCTTTTGGAGGAGGTGATTTTCCTTCCAGTTCATGCTGTCCTCATTACCGCCAGAGAAATCAGGACAACAGCACACTACTGAGTAAAAATAGACAATCTTCTCTGGTTGTCTCCCTTTCTCTCCCTTCCCTGAGTTTCCCTCCAGAGCAAAACTGACCATCAACATGAGAAAAGAAAGCTTAGATTACAGATGCATCTATTACTGAAGTGATTAGCTCATTTTTATAAGTTCTTTTGCCACGCATCCCAGATAGTCAAGGGTACTGCACTGATTGTATTAAGTTATTTCTGGCATTCCAATCAGCTCTGCAAACTTGAAATAAACACTCTTCACCTTCACTTCCACGGCAGGATTTTGCATGTACACAGCCAGAGAAACGCAGATGCACACAGGCTGTATTCCCCAGTGTCTTTCTGGCCTCCCCGCACCTTACCTTTTACCTTGTATGGGCTGCATGCTGAGCCAGATTTAGAGAGCAACAGCAATGTTAGTTCCATTTGGAGCTGTTTTATGCCACACTTCCCCTGCAAATTCCCTTGCTTCACAGTGAAGTACTCATGAACAGGACTACTTGTGAAATACAGAACTACTACAGTGAAATAAATCAGTGTTTTGAAAGGAAACTTTGTAAAACAAAGGACCTATCTTCTATCCCTCTGCTAAAAATAATTTCTGACAGGGCTGCAGCAAGATAATAAGCTGACTTACTCAATTTGCTTTAAATAAGATGAGACATAATGCCATCTTTTGTAATCCACACAAGAGATGTACAGTAGCACACAGACAACAGAAGGAGCCCTCCCCCTGCCCCAGCTGGAAGCCGTCTTTTCCCCCTGCCACACTCACAGTGTCAAACACAATGGGTATTTTGGACACAGAACTACAGTGTATTATCTTAATAAAAGGCTTTGACTGGAACTACACTACTGTGAGACCAGCTAGTACAAAGAAAGAAGAGAAACCCCCACTTTGCAGCTTCCAGCCTGTTACACAAAAACTTACTACGTGCTGTAGGCAAATGCAGTCGCATTTTCTGTAATGCAGCTGTCTCCACTACAGTTAAGTTTACAGTGACAGAACATCTCTCTTACCATTTAAACACCCATATAATATTTAATCAGGTAAAAGATTAAATATAGATATAGAAAATAATAAGTATGTGCTTATGTACTACAGTATTTGAGCTAATATGCTGTTAACACTTCTTATGAGTAATTAGGTATTTAAGTGACTTTCAGTTTAAAATCTTTAAAGATCCCCACAGACTATAAAGCAATAACAATCTGCTCTGAATACGCTGATAACACTGCACAAGACACTAAAATAAGAAACCCACAACTATTGCAGTCACCTCACAGCAGTTATTTTTGAGTTTTTGTAAGGGTCTTTCAGGTTTTTAATTGACCCCTTCAAGATTAGCTTACTTATTTACTTATATAAGAAAAGCTCCAAACCGTCAAGTGAGTATGTGGACCACCCTTCGATGCTGAAAGAGGTACCTTCTTCTACCAGCTGAGGACTGTGATCCTTTTAATGTGTCGAAATAGCTCCGATGCTTTCAGCCTGGATGGCACTGAGAGCTGCTCCAGCCTGGAGTGGGACTCAGCTGAGAAGTGAAGTGTAAAAGGGAATTCCTGTCATAGCTTCCAGTTGTTCTTCCTAAATATAGAGTTTGATTCACCCTGTAACTTGGTCCCCAGTGACACTTGACCATAGTAAAACCAGGGCTCAAGTGTCAAGCAGGAGGTGTTGAAGGAACACACCTTTGGGTCTTTTTCCTGCCCTCCTTCTCCCTGCTCTGGGTTTTTCACAAGCACCAGGCATACGGCAGCAGAAGGCAATGCACAACTCCTCCTGCGGTGTTTGGGGCAGCATGTACCTCCCTACTGCCACACCAGAGAAAGAAATAATTATGGAGAGGTAATGACGAAGAACTCGCTTTGGAGGAGCTAACTAGGAGAGACGAATGCTACACCATCGCTGTAGCACTGCTACTTTGGAGCAGGCTCGCAGAGAAGCTGCCTTGGGGTCTCGGCATATTGTGCCTCTGAGCGGGACAGCCTTGCTCACAGCGAGGAGGGCTTCTCACTGTGAGAGGCCATAGTGGCCAGCAGATGAAACTTAGGGCATGTGGATTAAAAGCTAAAAGAAGATGAAACAACAGGGGGAGTTGCTATAGCTCATGAGGGAAGTGAAGTGTTATTGCAAGTCGTGCTCATGCTGGCTGGAGTACTGTCTTCAGTGAAGGCTACTGGAGGAGATAAGCCACAGCAAGAGGTGTGTGGGACACAGCCTCATGTTTCCATTCCCAGAAACATGGCTTTCTACTCACTGCATCTTCACAAAAGTGAACTTTTCTCTTCATCACTCTTCTGCCATACCTGCTCTTCCCCTGACCCACAACACTATCATTACTGGCAATACTGTACTGGCCACTTACTGCTGCTAATTGCAACTTCCAGAAGATCAACAATTTTCCAAATTAGTCCCAAAGACATTTAAAACAACAAGTGGCTGGGGCAGTGGTTTTAGGGATGATTTCCCTTGACTTTAACTTATTTGACTAATCACTCTTTCTGTCTCAAGTATCTCAAAGAGGAAGTTGATCACCCAGACCACTTCAATTAGCCTGTGTCTCATTCTGCTGCCCTCTTTCGCAAAAGCATTGGCATCTGGAAGCAGTTGATAATGCTGCTGACTTGCTCTAGCAGCTTGCAGCCTACTTATAGCCATCCCCTTCCCAAGAAGCCATGATAAAATGACAAGTCATGACACAGGCATGGAACAAGCACATGCATTTGTGTTAGGTCAAGACTGACAGAGCAATTAGCTCATTCCAAGGAGGCTCCATGGCCTTTTCTGTCGAAAGGATGAGCATGGCTGTTGTCAAGTATTTTAAGGCATGAGAAACCTATTGCAATTGAAACATAGCAGAGTTCACAACAGGGCTCACAGACCTGTCTTTTGCCTAGAATGGAGGATTTTGCTGTTACAGTCTAAGATCCTGCCTTCCAGGTGACTGAGACCACATTATAGCAAAGCTGGAGTCAGGTAAGTGACTTTATATGCCTCCTCAGGCATGTTCATACTTTCAGCAGAAGTATTAGAAGGCAATGAAAGAAGCAATACATTTTTGTAACCAGGACCTGCACATGAATTCATTTCAATTTAAATAACAATAGTTATATTACAAACTAGTTCTGAAATACAGGGTTTTTTTTCCATGTGTCATTAATTTAGCAAAGATAGTCCACTGCTTACATTTTGTAATCCCATAATCATGCAAATAGGCCTAAGAAATACCAGCTCAATACTGTTTCCTTCAATAAATTTTCATAGCAGTGACAAGTAATATAATATATAGCCTTAGTGGTGTGCAAACAGGAAAATAATCTACTTCTGTCATAAACCATCAAAACTAAACTGTCTTAAAATGTGAGGATAAAAGGAGTAAACCCAGATTTTATCACTAATACTCGAAAATGTAGTTCTGAGCAGATCTTAAAGGGAAAAGTATACACTTTTACCACTATTTTGCATGGTACCACTACCTTTGAATAACCCTGGAATGCAGAGCCCCATGGCTTGCAAGTCCATCTGCTAAATATGCGCAGCAGATTATTTAGTAAGTATATAATGAGGCAGATGTGCATTTCAGATGATGCATTCAGTGTCTGGCACGCTAGGGCCAGGTACATTGACACACACTGAATAAAATTATCTCTCATGTACAGAGACCCAAAAGACAGTAGCAGTGTATTTATTTGAACTATTAAAATCCCAATAAAATGCAAAATATGCTTTTGTTGCATTCCTAGAAGCTTGTCTAATTAACATGCTTCCTGGAACAGCTTATTAGTTTTGAAAGCAAATTTGATGGCTAACAGAAACACGTACGTATCTTACTTCACTGAGATATTTCACTGTACAATGTCAGAAATGTTTCTTTAAGCTGTTGATAATATGCTTACTTAAATACTTTGCTTTTAGACAAATAACATAAGCACAGATACGACTTCCTGGAGATTCCCAGAAGAAAAATATTTTTTTCTATTATAGTCCAAAATGTATTAGTGTAATGCAAATAATGTAATACAATTGAAATGCAAGTTGACAAAGGAGCAGTCACAACTTCAGCGCACTTGAAATAAAACTTGTTTAAAGTAAAAGGTTAAAATACATTCATGGAGCTCTGCTTCAAATTACAAAGTAGTATGTTATAGATCTTTGGCAATGCAAAACTTTGCTTCCGTGCCTAAATTTGAACTCTACAAATTACAGTTTATTACCAGGTAAGCACAGTGGGCCCAAGATAGTCAGTGTTTGGTTAACTAATTCCTATCTCTACCTTCATTTGAATTGTTTGATGAAGAATATGAAACCTAAAGTTGCACTGCAACTAGTGTAACCACTCCTTTCATGTTATCAGACAGATTTACCAGAGGACTAACACAGAGGATCCTGGAAAAAAAAAAATAAAATAACAACATTCATGTTCTAATTCACACAGGTTTTATTTGTATTTTGGGGCTCTTTTCCCTTAGTAAAGATAAATCTACTTCATGTAACAATGGCTTGGCACATAGGCTTGATGAAAGACAGACTTTCAGTAATGGTATCCAATCATATGAGGTTAGACAGAAATATAAAAGCATTAAATAGAATGGAGCTAACAATTACAAGCACATTCTTACTCCTTTCAACTGAAAATCATTTTGAATCCTAGACTGCAGAACGAATTTAAAACCTCAGCCTCTTTATCAAAAGAAAAGTTGTTTGAGGGCATATCATCAGCTTGACTGTTTCTCTTGGTTTTTCCTATATGTTTCTTAATATCAAGAAAAAAATCAAGCACTTTCTCTTGAGTTTCTGCTTGTACAGCTATGCCGACAACAATAATATCAGGCTACTGAAGTAATGAATGACATAAAATAGCATGGGAAAATGTTTGCTATTGTCTAGTGGACAGGAAATCAACAAATATATCTAAATTAGCTGATTTTGTTTCTGTGACGCTTCTGAGCTGCTAATTAATTTCATTCCTGCATTCTCTCTCTTTTCCATATAAAAGTATGGTGATTATTATCACAGACTGTTCCATCAAGAAATAATTAGACTTGTATTAAGAAGATGGTCTCATTAAAGGCTGCCAGTGACCTTGTTCTATATTTCATAGTTCCAGCATCTTTTAATAGCATTGTAAGCACCATCTAAGAATTTGCATTAAGTTCTAAAAACTGCATTATGAATACAATTCATGCAAATGCTAGAACATCATAGCTTTGACTACTGAATTATCCAAAAGCCATATTCTACATTTCTTTGTATTCTAAAATTCTTACTTCCCAAAATGTATTGAGTAACTGAACTGTGATGATGACGTACAAGCAACACATTTGTTTTCACTTTTCTCCTGGGAAATTTTAGCAACTACACCTGGCAAAGCTGATACCATAAGAAAGAGCAAGGGTAATGGCAGATTTTGAAGGGAAGATGAATTTTAAACGATGTGCTGATTTTGTAAGCATCCTGTCTGTTATAGTGATCCAGCCTCATTTGGAAAACAAAAAACATGACACTGCACCATCAGGTATTGTTCTGGACAGAGATGTCTAACAAAATAGGATCTGACTGAATCATTGGTGAAATTTTCAGTAGAAGACTACTCATCATTTTCATAGACGAGGATAATTCAAATAGGCATCTATTATCTTTTTCAATCCCTTAACAGACTTCTTTTGATGAAGATCATCCCTGTCAGTTCATCACATCTGCTGAACACTATTACCTCTTGCTTTCAATGGTCAGATTGAAACCTCAGCTGATGTACAGTAAGGAATTTTGCTGTTATATCCATCTGAGCCAAAGATGTACAAGAACTAGGTACAGATATACCAGAGGACTTGGGGGCTCAGCACCACACAAAGCAATGTGCTTTTCTCTTGCAATAAAGCATGAAACAAAATTGCAGCTGTTCAGGTAATCAGCTCGCACACAGCTATGACCCTGCTGTGAGAGCAATCATCTGAAGCCTGACAAAGAGTACAAGACTAACTCCTGATGATTCCTCATCTAAATGGCATATTAATGGGAACAAAGTCATGGTTGAGACATGGAAAATTTTCTCAGTAGAAAAATGTACCCAGAGCAAGGGAAATGAGGGAATGGGCTGGAGGAAGCAGAATATCAAGGATAGTATAAAGAAAGGAATTCCCTTAGATAAAAAAAATACCAAATTCAAGGTCAACTACACTAAACTGCTAAATCATACGTGATTGTACTTTTGCTATCTTTGGTTTGCCTTGGTGGAACATAAAATAGAAAATGAAGATTGATAAACTGTGGGTGTGAAGAATTTTAAAGTTTGAATCAATATCAGGACACTTCTCTTAATTTCCATAAATCATACGGAAAAAAAATCCCTAGCTTCTCATACTTCAAACATTCAGAAAAATCAGACAATTAAGAATGAATGCCTTCCATGGTAAAGATATTAATAAATCTACTAGTCATACCTATCTATCAAGCAGTCAAACATGATCTATATTAAACCTTACTTTCATTGAACCGTATCTGCTACAGGAACATTTTCCAATCATCTGTGGTCTCCTGCCGTACAAATAGTACACCTGTACAGAGAGAAATTGCTGAAAGAAATCAGAGTTGGCACAGAACGGTCAGTAAGGTGCTCCAGCTGCTAATTTCTAAATGATGTTTCCAAATACAGTATCAAATCTCAAGCATTAAAAAAGAGTATAAATAAATTGTTTTAGGAAATTATACAAAGTAGTTTCTAAAATATTCACATCTTACTATACATCCATATGAAGGAAGGTTGCAGACTGGCAGTGTCATCTATTAACCAAGGATAATAACAAACCTAAAAAAAGAAAACTATAAATATTTAGCTGCTTCATTCAGTCACATCAGGCTGTGCAACACAGGGGGTAGCCCTTTGAAGTACTCAAGACCTGGAGCTAAAAGTGGTGCTTAAAACTCAGCTGTCCTGAAAATAACTTTTGAGAATGGCAGGCTGCTCTGTGTTTCCTGTGCTCATCAACTACCAGGGAGGTGCCAGAATCTTTATACTCTGTGTATCCATGAAGATGTTTACAGCTTTCAAATTGATTATTTTTATTAGCAAGAAAAGAAACATTCTTAGTTCATGTTCCTGACATAAACTGGCCTATGTAAGGCAAAACTGCTGTTTTGTCATGGACAGTTCACATGTGCTCTTGCTGACCAGGGGCAGAGGGGATTTGTAGTTCTGGAACACCAGTCTAGATTATAGTTTTCCACTGTGTGCAGAGCTATGTGATCAGGAAGCAGCTCCCTGCTGTCCTTGGAGCAGAACAAAATCAGTGGTGGTTTAAAAGAGTGCTATGCTGCACAATGAAGCAATCCTATAGCTAGTTCAACCATCTGTTCAACCCAGGTGGACAGTAATGGTGCATCAGCTCAGCCTGTGCAAGACATTCCTATTATTCAGAACAGCTAAATACCATATATATGCATAGGCAAATAGAAACGCTACAGGCTTTAACAGTCTGTTTGCTAAATGATGAACTACAAACTAAATTATCTTCTCCATTATCTCACTTTGACTTACTCAAGCTAACTGCACTTCTTTCCCTAGGGTTCAAGGCTGTCTTACAAGTTTTGGGGTTCAAACTTGAGAAGTCTAATACTACCATGTGCATTAGTTTCAGGTTACAGAACGCACAAAATAATACCTGTTAGAATAAAACTATTTCATATTCAGTTTGCATACAGAAAGCATGAAACAATACCTGTTAGACTAAAACTATTCCATATTTAGTTTGCATATAGAAAGCATGAAATAATACCTGTTAGACGAAAACTATTCCATATTTAGTTTGCATCCTACAATAGAATAGGGGATCGTGTACATAGGGACTTCACAGCAAAAAGTCACAGTTTGCCATTTTCTTCCCATGTGTACTCTCCTCCTTCAGTGACTGAGTTCCTTTTTTCCTGCAGTTTAGGTAAATTCAATTTCAAAGACAAACAAAGCTGTAAAGGGCTCCCAACGTAACAGTGCAGAATAACTACTCTGTGGTAGATATTCCATGCTTTTTCTCACATACAATTTCTAAATCACTGCAGAGGATGCAAAGCCCAACAGGTAAATAAGCAAGACTATTAGCAGCTGAAGCCCCAAATTGATACTCTTACAGAACTGCAGTCTAGAGTAATATTTGAGCCACATTCTTTACATTTTTCCTTATCCTTTGTTTTCCTTTGGGTCTGACACTCATTTCCCCTTGGGGTGCAACAGGTTTGGAGGACCTTCTGTAAGATGTAATTCCAGTCATGATGAGCCTAACAAGAAGTACACCAGATGGATAAATCCTGCTTTTTTTTTTTTTTTTTTAAATCCTGCTGCAAGTAAGAAAAACCTATCATTCAAAATGTTACAGATCAGTACTAGTAATTAGAAAATGACGAACAATCATGTATAAATACTCTCTGTAGCAGATTAACCTAGTAAAGGAGAGTTTCTGTGAATGCTTGTGGTTTTACATTATTTACATTGTTCATATGAACAGTGACTTAAGAACAAATTTAATTTGTCTTAAGAGTTAAAATACCACCTTTCCAGCATGTATTTTTGGTAACCAGGTTAAATACTACAAACAAATTCTAACCTTAACAGAATATTTTTGACCTCATTTCTATATAAATGAAACAAGACTGGTATTTACTATAAGTGGAACATAAAAAACTGTGAAGAAAATTGTGTAACATTCTGCTCTTTCCTAGACACAGCAAGGATGAGTTTTTTTTCTTTTCTTGTTTGGGTTTCAGTTTAAAAATTACCTGTATTACCATATTCCTGCCATATACTGAGATTTTTACATGAAAATATTAGTGCCTTGGTTTTACCTTTTTTTCAATTCTCCTCCCATCTCACAAGGGGATGCGTGAAGTGAGCAAGCAACTGTGTGGTATTTAGTTGCCAGCTGGGGTTAAACCACAACGATTATTAAAGTAAATGAAAACATATTTGTCCTTCAGACATTTACAACCAATGCCATACACATCTCTGTAGTGTACCAGTCTCTGTATCTTCTCTTGTGCCCCAAATTTCTTCTTTACTCCGATCTTCATATTCCCTCCAGAAGCAATTTCCTAACCTGCTTAAGAGCTTAATGGACCATGTATCTCATCCTTACCAGTTTCTTCTTTTATGCATCCCTGTCCATCTTAAATTCTTAGCTAGATTTTGGCGCTCATTCTGCAAATACGCACTCCATGAAAGCACCCCTTCGTTTCAGGTTATGCTGGCACATAGCATCTGCACAATCATGTTTTATTCCACCCTTCCTTTAAAACAGATTGTGCCCAACAATCTGTTGATGAACACTACTCAGAACATACGTAAAAACCCATTTGCTGTCCTTGACGCTCAAACACCTACTCAACCAGAAACAATGTTCTGATTCTATTGTCTTCAAAATGGGAAAATTTATCTCACATTCATCAAAATGCACATCGTAGCTGATTTTGGGTCTGAGCCTGCAATGTACTGTGATCAGATACAATTTCCCTGAAGCCCTGCAAACCCTTCTAACACCAATGTTTTTGAAAGTGTTGTTAAAACCGGTTTTACTTTTATTTTGCAATGTGTGTTTTATGGTAATAGCTGAATAATCACATACATATTTCCATAATAGATCAAAGTTGAAGAGATTAATTATTAGACATTATAATTTAATCTCCCCGCCGCAGACGACTTTTATTCCCCCGTTTAGGTCACAACTACGCAAATCGCGCTTTATTCCCGCGGGGTGTAAACCATCACGTTCAGTACACCTCCCCCGAAGAGCTCCAGCTCCTCCCCTCGCAGCGCCACGGAGAGCTCAGCTATCAGGTGAGGGGAGCACGCTCGCCTGCGAAGGCCTCTATCATTCAACAAGTCACATAAAACCAACACACGTTGACATCGCTACACCTCGACGCACGTACACCTCAGCGTCCGACGCTCATACAACGACAGCGGGAGCCCCCACAGCTCCAACCCCAAGGCCGCCCCTTAGCAGCCAGCCCCTACGCCTGCGCAGTCCATCCCGCGTCTGGCAGCGGCGCAAGGATAGGCCGGTTCCCTGACTATGCGCTGCGTTCCTCCCTACGCCGTGACGTCACCCCATCTACCCTCGCTCGAGGCTGTGCCCGGAAGTGCCCGACCGCGCAATATAGCTGATGGAGAAAGGTTCCGGGAGAGGTTTAGTTCCGGGGACTCCTCCGCATGAACTGCGGCGGCCGCCGCCACTGCTTAGGCTGCAACGATGATCCCGATCCCGGTGGTGGTGTGCGTGCTGGGGGCCTGGTGCGCCATCTACCTAGTGGATACGCTGCTTAAGGTGAGGGCTGCGGACCCACGGCCGGACGGGAGCCTTTGGTCCCGGGCACGCCGGGGCAGGAGTGCCACTTCACCCCTCTCCGGGCCCGGGAAGAGGCACCGGCAGCCTCATCCCTCTACCCTCTGCTTTCTCCCCTGGCGAGGCCTGGAGTCACCAGCGGGGAGAAGCGGCCTCGCCTTGCCCACCCTCCGAAACACAAGGGTTGGCCATGGCCCTCTTTTCTCGTCCTCACACGCAGGCGGAGATGCCGCTCCCCAGCTCCACCCTGCAGGCCCGAGCTGGCGGTGCACGGCCTCCTTGCAGTTCAAATCTAACGGGAGGGAAGGCGGCTGCTGGCCTCCCCTCCTCACCCCGCTGAGTTCCGGCCCGGTGCCAGGCTACTTCTGGGAGGCTGCGGTCGCCAAGGCGGTTGTGCTGACAGCTCCACACCTTGCTGTCCTCCCTCCCGCTCCTGAGGCCATCACTTGCCCTAAGAACGGGGCCCTTTGGTCCTGTGAGGAGCCTTAGTAGCGGCGCCCCGGAGAGATAGTGTTTTACTTCCGCCCGTCGCTGTGGTCGAAAACGCCTCCCCGCCGGCTGTGGGGCTTTCTGGCCAGTGTTAAAGGACCACAGCTGAGAAACGGTAGGGAAGGCAGCGGTTGGTCTGCTGCTTGAACAGTTCTGTGGCACTTTAACGTGCTTTCTGGAATTTAAAGTATTATTGTATACGCACCTCTTAATTTACGAGAGTGTGTGTTTTATAATTGTTATCAGTTTTCCAAAATTCCTATGCATAACTAAGGCACTTTTTTTTCTTTTGAATTTCCTTAGTTGTACTGAAAAAAAAACCTCCAAAACAAACAACTCGGACCAGAGATCAATGCTTTTTTTTTTTTTTTTTTTTTTTAAGAAATAAACTTTAATCTTCAGAGAATCGTGTAAGCCTCATCTTTTTCCTCCTGATGGGGAGGGTAAGGTTTGAAAAGCAAATACACCAACAAGACATCATTCATTATATCTAGGGATGCATAGGTGCATTGCACAGGTTTTATTGAGTGGGGTTTTTTAGCCTGACAGATAAGATTTCTAATCTTATATTGAGATTGCAAAATATATATGCAAAATAGGATGCATGCTGGTTAAATGTGGGGAGACAAAATGAAGTTAAATATTTGATTTATAATTCTTTTCTATAGTAACATTTGAGTCCAGAATCTGAATATGTTTTGCCAAGTGCAGGTAGGGCCTTGCGTTTTCAAAGGAAAAAATGTTCTATTTTGTCACTCCTCTAAATTATAGGAAGAAACAGAAGTAATTTTAGGTGATGAGAGAACTTGGAAAAATGCATGGCTCCCCCTGCTGCTAATTGTTAGTGAGCAAATGTAGCTCAGTAGATAATGCGAGCTGTTAATTGCCAAATACTAGTCTGTACTTAATGACAATAAGAAATACAGTAATTTATCTGAAAATTTTTCAAATTTTGCTACATCAGGAGTGTACTAGCTATTTGGTAACAAATGTGATGTTGAAGAAGATTGACTGGATACCAGAAAAACATTCTCCTCACTAGTGAGTGTCAGACAGCAGGCTGGTTTTCTTTTCATGGTAACTCTGTGTCTGAACAGATTCTGAAGAATCTTTTGAGTGGGAAGCAGGAGCTGAACTCCAGTAGCAGACCTGTTGTGCCACAATGCTGTAACCCATTTGTATCTCTGAGATTCTGAAGATCTCTTTTAGCATTAGACATTAAAGTAAGAACAGCCAGTAGTTTTCTTGTTACAACCTCTGGTAGAGCTTAACAGCAGCAGGGGAGAAAACTTAGTGTCTGATTTATGTTGAAAAAGCAGAGGTAATGCCTGGAATGCTATAGCTAGCAAGACTGTCCAGAAATTAAAATTTTTGATCTTTTAAGTAAAGTTGGCAAAGGGCAATCATCATGAAGAATGTGGGAGCCGCTGGATTTTAGGGAACTTAGTGGTAGATCTCGTGTGTGCATCTTGATAGGTTTCACTGTGAGCACCACAGTCAAAGTGAAAATTGAGTTAAATAACCAGATTTACATAATTAGGAAACTAGGAGTTACTTCTTTTATTGATGGTACTGTAAATCTTCCACCACATTCATATCCTGCGGCTGCTAGCAACCATAGCAAAAGGCAGTCCCTGCTTAAACCTTAAATCACTTACAATTTAATTACAACTAAAGGACGTACAGAGTAGAGTGTGAGTGAAGAATAATACAGAAGTACTTTTCCATTCGTGATCCCATTGATATTTTTGGTAAGGGAAGGATGCATGCTGTAACTTTGCAGTTGATGTTTATTCTGTAAACTTGTTCAATGTGCAGAGTCTCTTGCCTAGTTTATACCCTTACTGATTTTGTTCAGATTTCAAACATTTTGTTAGAAAGTCAGACTCTCAGTGTATAACAGAGAAGTCATAACTGTGTCCATAAATGCATTTTTGCGCAAATTCACGTAATATTGCTAGAGTTACATTACAAGATACTTTGATGTTAGTAAACTAAAATTCTGCCAAATCAAGCTGGGACTTGGGATTTTAAGTCTGTCTTGTTGCTCTTCATTGAAACTCTGGCATGAAAGTTTCCATTGAAGCTTAGATTCTATAAAAGGGAATCAGTCAGACAGACTCCTAAATTCTTGCTCTCCAGCATCCTAAATCATCCTGTTTCATTCTGCCTGAAGGATCAGGAATAAGCAAAGGTTAGAAGGTTGTCCCTCCTTCTGCTGTGAGAAATAAAGGATGCATTAGGCGCATTCAGTCAAGGTTAGCCTTCAGCTTTTAAGGTCAGGAAGCTGAAATGGTTCAGAGCTCTTGAACAGAGTTTGTCAGCAAAGAAGAATGTTAAGGACTCCTGTTTGCTGGCAGATATTTATGGAGCTCCTGAAGTATTTAGCAGATATTTGTTATTTTGAAGGCTGGCATAAATAAAAAAGGTATTAGTTTTATAGTAAAATAAATATAAGACAGACACTTAGAACTCAGCTTAAAGGAGCAGACCAAGGCCTGCGTGAAGGAAGTTTGAAATGAAACATAGAATCCTAACATACCTCATACCATGGTGTGAGAATGCATGTGGTGATCCTACTGGCCTCAGGACAGAAGGAGCAAAAGCTTGCATAGAGATTTTAAATATACTTTGAAAATGTATGCAGTCATTTGTTGATCACAAATGCCATTTATATAACTCGTGAGGAAAATGCAAAAAGAAAATTAATTTTGCTACCTTTTTTTTTTTTCCCCCGTTTGGGAAATGTATGGTCAATCTAATATTTCTTATGGAGAACTTCAAATTTATTTTTGCTAACACAGTGTGGCTGTGACATGGTTGGAATGAATTTCAAAGGATGAATTTGTGGCACTTCTAGAGGAAGAAGTGTTTTTTGCATGTGATAAGGAACATGTTTTGAAAGTGCCACATCAGTATTTCAGATTAGCTTTATTATAATAGTACGTGATTGTTTGAGGTTCTTCTTGGACTGTGTGTGGATGAATAGGGTGTGTTTACTTAATTCCCAAAAGACGGTTTTTCATACCTAATGTCATATGTATTTTTTGTTCATAATTACCTGGTAGATGGTGTGAGGGGGTCTTTTTCTTTGTTTCCTTGCCTTATATAGTATTAATTGTACATATATAATCATCTTTATGATCTGTTAAAGTTAGTAAATACTGGATTAACTAATGCTGATCTGATCATAGACACTAAACTTACTAGTGTCATAGGGAGTGTTGACTAGAGAATACATGACAATGAAAATTTCTGTCGGTGCCCTCAGCTGACTAAACAAAAATGTGGCTGAAATCAGTAGGGTGAAGAAGGACATTATAGCAGAAATATATAGGCAAAGGGATTAAATGGTATAATAGGTGATACATGAACAATGACCTGAGTAAATGGGTGTTGTGTCCTAGGAAAATTGTTACTTGAAACATTTACATTTTAATTAATTCAACAAAATGCGAAAAACTATGGATATAGTTGTGGAGGATGAGATCCTCACTCCTTACCATCACCATGGCAGGACAGGAGGAATGCAAGGAACTTGGCAGGTTCTAAATTTGTTTTAAGAACCACAGATGACAGCCAGAAACTTGTGAAGTAACTCTTGGCGGGGGAGAGGGAAGCCTGATGTGAACTACACATTCCTGATGTCTTCAGTAGGTGCTGCTGCTCACAGGGAAATTTGGGAACAGTGTTCCAGTTCAGACAGCTCCAAAGACTTGTCTGGATTATGTCAGAGACACTCCTGCCTTGGGAACTGCACAAAGTCAGAAGGCTCAAAGCTCAGGAGAGCTTTCCTCCAGCTGTGTTTCTGATACTAACTTCCATGAAGCAGGCTGAGGAAAGCCTATTGAGAATACAAGCACCCCATAATGCAAAGTAACAATTGTGAAAATATGTCTATTGGTCTATAATACAAGATAATACTTCAGATAAGTATAAATCATACAGTTTGTAGGTCACATTTCTCATAAAGAGAAATCTTTGGAACAAGTAGGAAAGCATTCTAGCAGTATTTTGAAGTGCTAAGAAGTTACCATAGTGAAATCTCTATAGTAATAGAGGTTGATAATTTTAAATTCCTTCTGGCTTTTTGTTAGCATGATGAAATGTTTCAGGCTCTTTAGGCATAGTCTTTGTGTTTGAAAAATAGACCTCCTATTTACCCTTACTAAAGGGTATCCACAGTACTGATCCGTATCTTACCAATATTGGAACCAGTTTTTTCAGCTGAAGCCAAAAGTGGTTTTATTTACTGTAGTTTTAAAAATGCTTACTGGAACATAAATGCACATTGAAAAAAATGCTGTAAACAGTTTAGTCTTTAGCTTTGTAACCAGACAGTTAAAGACTACTGAAAGTGACTTACCACTAGGAAAGATGATCGAAGATGTTGTTTGTCGAATAACACTAGATAACTGATCTCTCTCTCAATCCTCCAACTGTTGTGATTTATATGGGTTTTTTCACATTTCATGTTACACCTCCCTGTATGTCAAAATATAAATAATATGGAGGACATTTACCTGAAGTTATAAATCTGTTTTTATATAAATAAATGTGACTGCTTAGTCGTGTAAAAAATAATCTTCCTATAAGCTTTTGGTCAAACTAATTTTCCATTGTTTTGCAGTCCTCCAACACTCTGAAGGCATCTTATGAAGACTGGCTGCTGACATACGGCTTGAGCATCTCTCCTTTTCGCATGCGATGGCAAACAACTCTCTTCAACCGCCAGTTTTACAGTTGGGGAAGATGGAAACCCAGATTTCTGTATTTATGGTATAAATTCAAGATTTTTTTTTTGGTCAAATACAGCGTTAGCAGCTTTACCACTTCTGTGCTTTTGAGTCTTAAATGTTCAATGGGTAGACATTGTTATTTCAGTATGCTAATGATAAAACCAAACTAGCATTGTTGCCATAATTGTACTGTGCCAGTATAAGTCTTTCTCCTCTGCTAAAAAGTACATAGCTGTAATGTAGGTTGCAATTTGAGATTTTATAAAACTAGAAACCTGTAAACTCTTTTTACCTATGGTTTGAACTATGCATAGTTCTTAAGAGTTCAGCTATTACATGTAATACTGCATACAGAAGTAGGTCTGAGAACAGCTTCTTGTATCCTAGACCTGCCCATCACTGAACACTGGACTCTCCCCTGATCACTAGAGTTGCAAAGTATTCAAAGACAGTTGTGTCCCTGTTGTCAATCATTGTCCAGACATTCAGCAGCTATATGTGTTCAGAAGCACATTGCTCACCTTCTGTCTTTTGTATGCCAGCACCTAACGCTGCTAAGATTGCACAGACTGCTAGATATGGGTAAATAAGCAGGTTGGTTAGTATGGGTTCTCCTGGACTGTTTTAAAATCTACTGCTCAGGTGCCTTCCAGCATTGATTTTTAAGTGCTCTGAAAATACAAAATGAGTGAAGTTTGAATTTCTTTCCATTTCCTGTATTGCTGCCCTCAGTGACATAGTACTAAAAGAGAGGTCTGCTTCATATTGGTTTCTCTCATAATTATTTTACTGTTTCAGTTAAAATAGTTCTATATCAATCACAAATTTTTAACGTGTCATTTATTACAGTATGTTTCCACCACTCTTTAATTAACATTAAAACTACATGTTGCTTGAAATAAATCTTCTAATTCCCAGTGACTTTTATTAAGTATTATAAGAAAACAGTTATTGTGAGAGGAAGAAGGACTGGTAGTTAATTGAAGTGTTTTAGCTAGAAAATAATTGTTATCAGATCTTTCACCTATTGGACAGCATAAAATAATAGTGCTGAATGAAAATTAATCACTAGGTGGGCTGCTGTAAATTGAAACGGTTTTCAAGCTGTTTGTAATGAAAAATAAATTGTTGAGAAGAAAAATATGGTTTAAGTAATTGATTTTAATCTGGTCTTGCAACTGTGTTTTTTAGTTGTTCTTTAAAAAACATTGAGTCTCGTTTATTGTTCTTCATAATTTTTATTGTTTGTGAGCAAGTTGCAAAATTTGTTGGAAAAGCTTACATAAATAAATATGTATGCTACCCCATCATTTCATCAAAGTCTTTAAATATGTGATGGTGATGCAAAATGGTAAATAACACAGTTTTACTTAAATTTTTATATTCATAGCTAATGGCAAGCTACATGTATTGGGTAAATGAAAAATTTGCAGTGCGTAAAACAACATAAAAATATTTGATAATCAGGATATGGTTTGGATGTAAAACGTTTGTTAAACAAGAAAAATAGTGTATGTTGTTAGTGTTATTAGCAAATATTTTTGTACTGGATTGTTGATAACATGAATGATAGTAGCACCAGAAAAGTTTTGCCCTATGAGTTTGATGTGCTGAGTTGTGCTAAAGCAGTTACATATCCAGAGAGTATACCCTATCTTCTTATGGCTATGCATTGCTAAACTGTTCGCTTGTCTCTGTAGGTTCAGCATAGGAATGGTGTTTGGCATAGTTGCGATGTTTGGCTCTGTTGTTCTTCTTGGAAGGACGCTGATGCAAACACTGACACAGATGCTCACTGAGGCACCGAATGCCCAGAATGATCGTATGCTGCAAGTTGTGGTAAGTGTTCTCACCTCAGGTCTTTATTTGAGTGTTGTGAAGTGGTCTTAACCAGCTTCTTAACATATGTGTGATGCTTAAATCCTCACATACAAGAATAACCTAACTCCTGGTAGTCATTTACACAGAAGTTTGTTGGTTTGTTACCAGCCTTGAGAATGGGGAGTGGAGGTAGTAAAAGACGGGAAGAAGAATGAAGGCAAATATGTGGAAGAGTTTATATAGAAAATTCTTAGGAGTGAGAATGGGCTAGTAATTTTGAAAACCCCGAAATTACCACAGTACAAAGAATACAAAGCAGAGCTAAGAATTTACCTCCTCTGATCTGTGCAATACAGAGGCACTGGTGACTTTAAAGTTTGCAGAGCACAGCACTAATCCACAATAAGAGAGGATTTCTATTTCATTTGTTACAATACAAAATGTCAGTGGAAAAGGGAAGAAGTATAAAGAGCTTTTGTATGAGAGTAGAAGCAAATATTTATTAGTGAGGAGATGGCATATTTTTTTGATTTTTCAAGGAGTTATGCCCTAATTTACACTGTAAAATTGAAGTGCTGTTTCTGGCAGTATCTAGGCAAAGGCCTAATAATAATATATTTAATTTTTTAAGGGATTTCTAATGCTTGAGAATATATTGTATTATTTTAGAAAGGAATGTATTTTACAGAATGGAAGAGATTGCAAATACTGCAAAGGAAGTAAAGGAAGTAATTAACAGTAAAGGAAGTAATTGACAGTAAAGGAAGAACTGACATTGTCTTGCAACTGTTTTAACCTTTTAGAAGGAGTCCTAGCCACCCTCATTTTCCCAAGAGTGCTGTCTGGCCAGAATACATGGTCATTATCAGAAACGCAGTCCTATGAGATTGCTCTGCGTTCTGCCTTCTGTCTTCTGTTGCATGGCTTAGAGCAGACTTGCCCAGCTATTTTATTCTAAGTACTCAGCTTTTCTAGTGAACAAAAGTTGGGTATTGTGTGCTGCCATGATAGACCTTCCCATAAGTGCTAAACTGAATGTTGGCAGGTAGACTTAAAAAATTCCGTGAGTGCAGGAAGCCTGATCGTTACCATGTGCCATAAACTCAGTACCTTTGGGGTAGTTTGGGTCTGTTTCATATATGGAGCAAGTGCAGTATGTATTGGCAAAAGCAGGTAACAAGATCTGGGAGAGAATTGCTGGTGCTGGTAGTGCCACTGCAGTTACCCAGTCTATAGCCTGCTTCTGCATTAACTCCAGAAGCAGACTGGAGTGGACAGTCTGTGTGTCCAGTAAAACACAAGTTGAACATGAGACACAAAATTTTTAATTTACATGCCAACAGGGTCTATCCTAAGTATGTAAGTCTATTACATTTTAGAGTAAGACAAACCTCCCCTACATCTTCATTTTCTGAGATCATAGATCTGTCCACTTTTGTGACACTAAAGTGGTCAGTTGCAATATATTGCTCTTAGAAGAAAATAACCTAGAGGTCACCAAAGTAAAGATGAGCCTTTGGAATTAACCTGGTGTGAATTGGAACTATGAAAGCAAAAACCTAGGGTAATGCTCACAGTTTCAATGTGAAATTGATTCCTCAGTGACTGCTTACTAGCAATATCATTGTGTTCAAACCAAGGACAGACAGGCACTGAAAAAGATGTAATGTATAGGAATAACTTGATGTCATGTATAGGGATAAGGTAACTTGTAATTTGAATTGTGGTTCTCTTTCTTTCCTACCTCATTCTGTAATTTCTGAATGATCACAGTTGTATAATTCTGCCTTTAAAGTGTTTTAGTATTCTTTTTGTAGAGAATATGTCAGCATAAATTGACACAAGAAAGGGATCCATGTGTTATTGCAAAGAGGTGAAGAGCAAATTAGGAGGGTCTTCTCCTCATTTGAATTAGTTAGGTGTATTTGACTTCCTGGAGGAGAATGTGTTAGTTAAAAAAAAAAAACAAACAGACACCCCCCCCAAACAAACAAAAAAAAAAAACAAAACCAAGCACCCAAAACCACCCCCCCAAAAAAAAAAAAAAAAAAAAAAAAAAAAAACCACAAAAAAAAAAAAAAAAAAACCAAAAAAACCCCACAAAACCCCAAGCAAGTGTTATTTTTTTTTAACTCAACTTTTGCCTGTGACATAATATGTTTAACCTTTACCTATGGAGAGGGAGATACAGTTCTGCGTATGTTTTATTGGTTAAGATTTCTGTACCCTTCCTCTTTTGTTCAGTCATGTATTTTATTTGAAATACCTATCTGTAGGTAACAGGGTTCTTTTTCTTCAGCTGATTTGACAGAAGTGGGAAAAAAGCAGATCAGTTACTAGCAAAGGATCTTCTTTTACTAAAAGTAATTTCCTGAAGACCGTAAACTCTAAGATGACAGTGCTGATTAACAAAATACCACTGTTGATTTCAGAAACCTTCATGAGAGTTAGCATGTCTGAAAAGCAAGTTAGCAAGTCTGAAGGCATCTGGTGCTGGTTCTGACAGGCTATAGTCTTGGTAGTGTTAAAATAGCAACTCCTGCTATTGCTGTCCTCTGTGTACTCAGAACAACACGAGTTAACTGAGGCATTAGTGCCACCAGCTGATGCTGTAATATAAGTGGATGCTTAATGAACGAAGAGCAGCTGTCTTCATACAGTGAGGTATGATAGTTGTGCCAGCTAAGTATCTTTGTCATGATTGCACTCTGGACAGAATTTGTGAAGTGATTCTATTTAATGGTATTGAAAGCAGTCTTTTGAAGGATTTTTGCATATAGCATCTCTTTTCTGCCACTGGGTTGCAATTAAAGTTGTGTTCACAGCAGCTGTTAGTGACTTAGTGCTCTGCCACAAGCAAGGAGTGCTGTGGAGCAGGCAGAACTGTTCCAGAGCAAGTAGCAGAAGTGGCCTTACCGTGCCACTGCAGCATGACAGCTGAGTGGGAATGGGAGCTGAGCAAAAGGAATGTCCACAAGGAGGAAAGAGGGGATGGCTCCTCAGTCTTTGGTTCATGGCTGCTTTGAAGCCTGTCTGGAAGCAGTTGATGTCTCATAACTAGTGAGTACACTGAAGGACTTAAAAAAAAAAAAAGTAAATTGCCAAATTCTGGCCAAATCTGTAGACTGCCAAAACTTGAACAGTAGACAAGTTTGCCCTTTTTTAACATTATAAATTTGAGATAGTCATGTGATTTGGATAGGGAGAGAGAAGGAAAACTGACAGCTCCAGTTGTAGGCTCATTTTTTGAACTTTTAGGGCTCATAGTGTTGTAAATGATATACAATTTTTATTACTTTTTAAAGGGTGGATCTGCTCTATAGCTATGTGGCTGCCCACAGAAAATTTTAGCTTAAAGCTCACAGTTGCCAAGCCTGTTTCATTTGAGTAGAACTCTGTGTACATTTCTATAAACTTTGTGATCTTAATATAGAAGAGAACACGTTCGGTCAGGACTGTTGGGAATAAGTAGCGCCAAGAGAAGGCTTTTGTGCCTGGAGAGCTTTTCAACCTTCAACAAAAGAATATGTATTTAATATATTTTAAAATAATGTTGAATAAATTGGGAGAAGAGGTGCAAACTGACAGTGCTGTGTGAAAACAGCTCCTGTTCTGTTGCGGGTCTGAAGAAGCTCAGAGCAGCAGGTTTAGGGGCAGAATGATTTGTCTTTGTACCTCTTAGTTTCCTCCTGTGTTTTGTTTTGTTGTCATGCCCACATCAACAGGTGCCTGGTGTAAATTTGCCTGTCAGCCAGCTGACCTATT
The DNA here is from genome assembly GCA_032466535.1 of Forpus xanthops. Lineage (NCBI taxonomy): Eukaryota > Metazoa > Chordata > Aves > Psittaciformes > Psittacidae > Forpus > Forpus xanthops. Next base: position 41,539 of record JASSUY010007545.1, read on the forward strand.
TCTTCTCTGCAACCCTCATCAGTGGTGTGATACATGAAGTCGGCCATGGGGTGGCAGCTATTCGGTAATACAAATTACTTTTCTCTTGCTATGTGCTAACAAAGCCTAATATTCCAGAGCATTTACTTGCAGGTGAATGTTGTTAGCACTGCTTCTGTTTATCTAAAGAGTCTGTTTATTCTGTATTTCGTATCTTTCTTAGATTTTTAAGTTTGGGTGTTCAGTAAGGATAGAGTTTTGAAACAGTGGCTATTCTACAGATGTGAAAGGACTTCTACCTTGCAGTTATACCAGACTGCATCAGGTTTAAAAGAATACTTCTTTTAAGTGTTGTTTTTCACATTGCAATTACATTTCTGCAGCTGTAGCCCTTGAAATGGACCCATGTGTTATTCCACAATGGTGCTTTAAAATAGATTTTAAATCTATTTGTTTAAACATAGCTTTTGGAGTAGCATATGAAGAGGCTGAAGCAGTAATACAGTTGAATGTCATTTGCCCCGTTAATCTCAGTGACATGTTAGTTTTGATTAAAGATGATTTTTTTAGTGTCACTTCACTCTGATGATTACTTCACAAAAAGGTTATTTGACATGGTTAGTCATTGCTGTCAGATGACACTTTAGAAGGTTAAGTGGTGGTTACTGAGATTGATATTCAGGTGTTGGTTTCCAAATTTCTTGTGGATATAATTATGAGCACAAAGCCCTAAGTTGTTTCTGTAATCTTCTTGAGTGTAGGGAGTCATGACTGCATTTTAACCCATTACTACCTTTTTATAACCCCAAAAGTTTTCAATTAAGGGGATGGTTTTGGACTCTCTGTTTTTTTTCATGCTCTATTTGTCTTTCAGTTTTTTTCCCCTAATACAGGGATTTTTCTGTAGAGGATGAAGCTCTTGCTGTTGCTCATCACATCACAGGAAGAAGCAACAACATTTTCTTTCTTTCAAAGTACCTGCACATGCAGATAAGCCAGGAATAACTATAAAGCTCTTTTTAAGTAGAATGAATAATTTTTATACCTTAGTGGTGTGGTATCTTCATTCAAGACCCTGAGCAAAGGCTATTAATGTTCACATTTAGGTTAAGTTTTTGTCAAAAAAAATTTTCCCAGTTACGGCCAGGGGAAAAAAATTAGTTTGTTCAATGCACATTGCTGCAGCTGTTGTGTTCTTGACAGCTTGTTTTTTTTTTTTCTTTAATCTTAGCACAGGTTGGCTCTGTATTGCTGTTACAGTCAATCCTCAGGGTTTAGGCTTTACTAAATAGCTGTGCTGCAGGCAAATACTATTATACTGGCAAATCACTTTGGCTCCCTGAGATTGAATACAGTTTTGCCAACCTCAATTCACAATAGCATTGGCTGTGAACTAAAGAGCTTAGAATATTTGAGCCTTAGCTTTGTCAAGGCTTCTGCCAAAAAAGCCTTTTCTTCTTCCCTCTCTACCTCCTATCTAAGTCGTGAAATTATGTATAGCATTAGGCTGCCTTAATTGGTAGCATGAGTAGGTCTGATGAGTTAACTCCAGCGAATTAATGTATTACTTCATTCTGATGAATTTGTATAATTCTGTCTTCTTTTATTGTATATGCATAATAAATGTGAATAAATAAAATGCTATGCCCAGTGTAGTCTCTCCGTAAAGATACAAGATCATCTGATCGGTACTTGTATTGTCTTGGAATAATAATTGAAATGAAATTGTCTTGGAATATGATTGTCATGCCTCTATTGGTGCCTTATGAAATTTCTAGCTTCATAAAACTTTTGTATAGTTATTTCAGAAAATGCCATTTAAATGCAGTTGTAAAACCTCTGAAAAATGTTTATATTATCTGTATGATAGTGTCAGCTACTAATATATTTAAATAGCATTTGTCCTTTTAACCTCCTAACTTATTTTCATTTTATCAAATGAAAATTTCCCTCATTTTTGTATAGTTTACTATTTACTCTGAGTTTCATTCAGGAGAAACAGAAATTATAAATACCAGAAATCAATAAGTGTTCATTTAAGGGAAAAGCAATTGCTTCTTACAGATAATTTTTCATTGATTAGTTTGAAAATGCATTCTACAAGCTGCCATTTCTTTACTTAAAAGAAAAAAATCCCCCAAATGTTAAAGTGAAAATAATTTGTTTTGTTTTTTCATTGTTGCTTTTTTAAAAGTATTTTATGTGTTACTGTTACCAGGAGACAGAAAAGAAGTTGAACTTTAACTAGGCTTGCAAATGTGCGCTGCTTAAAACTGGCAACTACTGTAGAAAGTATCTTGTAGTTTAATTATCTTTCAATTGTTGGTATTGCAAAAAAAAAGTTAGCTTTCCAGTTACAGTTTTAGTTGTTCTCATTGTCAAAATATGTGCTATGTAGAATCTCGCAGTTTTTCTTTTATTTGCAATAGCATCACTTCATTGTTATTTTCTTTTCTTAAGAGAACAAGTACGATTTAATGGATTTGGGATTTTTATCTTCGTTGTCTATCCTGGAGCATTTGTTGAGCTCTTCACAACCCACTTGCAACTGATATCTCCAGTCCAGCAACTAAGGATATTTTGTGCAGGTAATAGTTTGTGCTTTTTTACTAAACCTTTGCTTAGCACTGTTACTTACTGTACAGGCATTATTTGTGAATTCTTGATGGAGAATTGAAGGTTTGAGATGAAGAAGTACAAAAGCTTATATTTATCTAAAGGTGATATTTCTGCTCTGAACCTACATTGTAATTATAGAAAATCATTTGAAAATTACTATCCATACTGTGCTGTTTTCTGAAGGAGAGGGATGTCAGTTTCTAGGAGCTTAAATGAGTACCAGTTTCCTGTCATGAAAAAGGTTACTATATAACCTAGATCTAGTTCAGATTAGCTGTGCATAAGAAATCCTATTGTGTGATTGAAGAAAGTATGTGGTTCCTGTCTTTCCTCTCTCATTAGAAAAAGCTTTTACTGGTGCAGAAGTTCAGAAGTTTCTTCTATTTTTTTGTTGTTGTTGGGTTTTGTTTGTTTGGTTGGTTGGATTTGTACAGCCTGAATAGCAAAATCTTGGAGCATGCAAACTAGAAAATACTCAGCCAGGAGACTGGTGGTAGGAGAGCATGACTTGCTGTCACAGGTGAACACTTGCTTTCTGCAATAGGAGCATCATACTACGTGATTTTTCAATAGTATTGTGAGTGATTTTCAGTGATGTTTGAGTTATGGTATTGTACAGGTCACTGTGTTTTGACAATGCCATCAAGAGGAAATAAAGGCTAAAACACCAGCATCTGAAGAGAATCACAGCTTATGCACCAAGTGGTTTTGGTTTAATGTTTTTTGAAGTCTCTGGCTACTGGGAAGTAGAGCCTTATTGCTGTGGAAAGTTAGACTTGAGACTGTATTATCCTTCCTGAACTGAGTGTGTTACTGATTTCTAGAGACAAATGTGGTTCCCAGATTACTGAAAGACAGACAGAAAAATTAGCATCTTGGTTCAGTCTTGGAGAAGTAGGATAGCAGACAGCCTGTTGTAATGTTTAGACATTGACATTACTTCTTGAATATTGTAACTAAAACATTATATAGAAGGGTTTAGGCTGGGCATAGAGAAGCCCTTAGGAATGCATATTTTCAAGCTTTCATAAATCAAGTAAATGATGATAAAGTTAAGTAAGTAAATACATCTGTATTCCAAATGCCCTAATGAACCAAAATCATTCACTGCAATAGGCTGACTTCCAGGATGCCCTGTATGAATTTCCTTTTCCAGCTGCCCTGAGCGGAACTGAAAGAGAAGGCATACCCATTTTCAAAATGGGTTGTTTACCTACATTGCTGTGAAATCATCTTGAAAAAATAGATTAAAAGGTTTAACAGAAAATAATTGCTTGCATATTTTTGATGACAAGCAGATGTCTATAATTTTTCAGGTTTCTTGGGAAACCAGATATATAGGAGTACAAGGTAGGAACAAGCATGTTGCAATACTGGTTTGGCATTGGTGGCTTGTTACCAGTTAGTTATAGCACACATACGCTTTTTTGTTTCGCAGCTAATGATAGGTAAGTTTCATAACTAGGATGTTTGATAATGATAAAATGTGATATTCGGTAAACTTGGCACAGTTTTTTTATTTGTTAGAGCAGTTGAATGGATATGTTCTCACTGTTCTGAAGATCTGAGTTTCCAGAGACTTGCTTTCAGACTTTTGTATGGCAGCGAAGTAAAAGAAACAGTAGAGAATGACACCGAATATTCCTTTTGTAATCCACCTATACTCTGGAGATTAAAGAGTATATTTGTTGTACAGCAGATGGCATCATGAGTTCAAGAATAGTGAATGAGTGTTCTTGTAAGACTTGTGGTACTTTTAGCAGTAATTCTATCCCCAGTAGATAAAAAGTGCTTCTGTGCTGCACTTTCTTATAATTCAAACATTTGTACTAAATGAGTTCCTTTTTAATGTGTTTTGTGTTGTCTTTAACAGGAAAGAGTTAAAAGAGCTTTTTAAACTTAAGTTTTAAAGAGTTATTAATAATTAATAAAGTCATTATTTTAAGTTGTTTTAAGGGCTGGGTAAAGTATCGCTTTTTATAAGGGAATATAATTTAATTTGTAAGGGATATAATATAATTTATAAGGAATTAGGTGTCCATGGATGAGGCTGTTTTAGCAAAATGAAATTGCTGGTATACACAGCAGTATGCCTCTACAATTGTTCTCATTTTAAGCCTATTTATTTTCTGTGGATCACCTGGGATGAATTTGAAGCCTTTCCATTTTAGACTTTTCTCCTGTATTTCACATAGCAGACTGTATAGATTATGGTGCTAAGGCCCATGTTTTCCTAGCAGTTTGAAAGTATTCGTGTCACCCTCTAGCACTTCCATCACATCACTTTTTATTACTTAAGGGGTCTTTTTCCAGTTTACTCTCTGTAGTGGCCACATTGTTACAAATGAATTTTGTTTTGATCTTTGATTTTTATCCTTTGTTAAGCTGTAGAGCTGAAAAAAAACCCAACTTTTCAGACAAAAAGTTTAAAGCAATAAAGGTAACACATTTACCTAATACTTTTGGGTTTGCTGCACTTGTGTGTGTGTGCACGCATGTATGTATGTGTGTGAGATAAAGAGAACTGATTGCTGAAACATTTCATCTATCTGATTACCTTTCAATGAGATATGATTAAAAACTATAGAAAGGGAGATCACATCAAGAAGCATCTACGATGGGAAATGGCAAAAAACCTTAGTTAAAGTACTCCAAAAATGTCTCTCGTTTCTGCAGCATTAGAAATGTAAAAGATGACCAGGTGACAGGTAGCGATAACCAGGGGAAATAAGAGTCTGCCATATGTTGATTCCTGTGTTATATGCAGCATAAGAAAGATAGGTTATATTTACTTTAGTTCCTGTCTTGTAACTGCACTGTAAATATAGAACTGACTCAAACCCCTCCTAACAAGATGAAGCATTATGAAAGGAAATAAGGAGTCTTCAACACTGAGAAGTTTTTTTCTGCAGTGGTCATATGAAGTGTTTGACCAAGAACACAAAATAAGTGAGAAACTTGTATAGTACGGGATGTTGAAGGAAGCTGGGCACGTCTTATGATACTAGTTCATTTCTTCCTGTGGAGAACAGGGTACTTTAAAAATTGCAATTGCAAATATGTTGCCCAGAATAATGTGTCGGGAAACGCTGATTGCACAACTCAGTTTCCTTATGTGGTTTTAGGTCCAGATTTTCTTCTAGAAGCCTTTTTTCAAATAATTTTCTAAATTCGTTTGGCACATATACATGTAATTATTTTCATTGCTACAATGGAGATAACCATGAGAAATACTGACTTGCAACGAAATTTCAGATATCTTGCAGACCAGGAAAACCAGTATTTATTCACATGTAAGACCAGTTATTAACATCCTTTAATGCAGCAGTTTGTTGTAGTAGGAGGTAACAAGTAATACATTTCATTCTACTGTTTTAATGCCTATGATTTATCTGTTGATACAAACTGTAAATCAAAACTATAGTTTAAGTACTGATTCAGAAGCACAGTTTTTCTTCTGGATAGTCCACATACTACATACTTGAAAAGTGGTGACATGATGAATATGGTAGAATGACACCTTAAAATTAGACTTAACCACTTTTCTGATAGTACAATTCTCAGGGGCTCAGAGGCTTCTCTAAAACTTCCCTACAAAGTGACATTATAGAAACTTAAGTTTGTAAAGTAATATACATATTCCTTCATGCTTCTGCTCAAAAATTAACTTTTCATCCATTCTTACAGTAGTCATAGAATCATAGAATAGTTAGGGTTGGAAAGGACATTAAGATCACCTAGTTCCAACCCCCCTGTCATGGGCAGGGACAC